>JADZMA010001848.1:0-14562 GCA_020796225.1 Arion vulgaris
AAAAATGGGAAATTGATATACGATAAATCAATAAACTAAATTACTTTCTAAACGCTTACTCCTATGACTACCCATAATTATTTCTGACAGTAGAGGTCTAAGAAGTTAACAATATTCTCATGTTTGCTCAGCTTCATGATCTGAATTTCCTGAATGATGAGATCTTTTCGTGGTTGCTGATTGAGATCCATCATTTTAATTGCGACTAACTGACCAGAGTTTCTGCATTTAGCTAAATGCACTGTACCTGATGCACTGGAAATTAAATTTAGAAAAATATGGATTAGAAAACAAATTTATGAATGATAATAAAAACACAGTACCAATTAGTAATATGTGCATAACAGCATTATTACATATGTTTTGAGCATTACTAAGTGTCCTAAGTACAATTAACCATTATCACATCTTCAAGAAATGACTTGGTTGTACACACCTGACACGCTTGGAGTGCAGGGTAATGAGGTGTGACTTTCTTGCAAACAATGCCCACTCAAGTATGGACAGAGCCTGAGATTATCATGCGTACACTCTTATTTCTGTGACATGGGCAAGTCTCAGACAATGGAACGAGTTTGAGAATTAGGCATTAAGTTTGGGCATGCCAGACAGTGTCGTCTTTATGGTAGAGAGAGAAGATATACTAATCAACTTCTCATGCACCCGAGTGGTTACCACGGGCCCAAATTGGGGTGTAAAGAATAGAACCACTGTTACCTGCCAGCATGTCGTAAGAGGCGACTAAGGAGGTTTGGCTGAAATCGGATGCACGTGTCCTAAACGTGAGAAGTCTATGCGCTAAGGGCATACCAAACCAATGTCAACGATATACACGTTTGCAAAGATCAAACATATCACAAAGAGTGATTAAAATTGGTCGTAAGAACAACGCAACGAAGAAGAACTTCATGTGAAAGTGAACAAATGGACTTTGGGATGGCTGCTGCAGTGGAGGACAGAGCACGAATGGGAATGCCCAATGCAATGACGCGATCGATAACATAACATAAACCATATTTCACCTTCCGAAACTTGTCATGAAAGATTTTACGCATGTTCTGACCAAGAACTATCTCTAGCCAAGAACTGCTTATACAGTGTCAGCATAAGAATATGAACACCATCATTCAAAAGAGATGCTGGAGATGGATCAGACATGTGATACACATAGAGATTAACTCTGTCACAAAAAGCTGCACTGAGATGGACATCAGAGGGTAAATGAAAACTGAAGACCAAACCACCTGAAGGAGAAAATAAAGCAGATAATCTGAAATGAATAACAGCTGGAACACAATATTGAGAAAGAACAAGAACAGTGAAGCATGGTGTGCATTTAGCTGGCTCAAGTACAAGCACTGGCAAACTACTGAACATATAAGTGGTGCCTAGAAAATCAATGACCTATTTACTGTGGTTGATGTGACGTCCCGTGAAAGGATATACTCATGATTTTAATTTCAAGTACAAAGGGCATCACAGGCTAGAGACATATTTACACATTGATAAGACTACTAAGAATGTTTAGGACAATTAACTTACCCTGCACCAAGGATTTGTTTAACATCATATTTGTCATTAGTATTGTCTCGAACTGGCCATTTTGTCTGAAAAATCAAAAATCCTAATTCATGTTAGCATCTATCACATATTTTATTTTAAAATCGAAGCTAAACATATTTACATTCTCAAACCATAAAAAATCTTAAACAGATATCACTAAAATTTCTTTTAGTTCTTCACTGTGAATGCCGGAGTTTGAAACTAGTTTAGTTTAGTCGCCGGATCATCATTACTGCACATCGAACCAATTAGTACGTAAGTGCTCCAATCTTCACAGTATGTCTCTCAGTGTATGGCTACTAACGCACACCAGTTCTTTGTTGGTTTACTATTCTGCTTTGGCTACCAGTACAGTGCTCTTGTCAGCACAACCGATAATTGAGAGACTGCAGAAACTGTAAAGTAGCAAACACGTAAGAACAAAGTACTTAGTTTTACAAAATACAAAACAGTGACTTATATACAGCAACGCTTTCGACTCAAAAGGCCTTTATCACAAACGATACAACAGGAGTGACGATTTAAAAAACACTATATGGACGACTACATACGGAGTCACTACTACAATCTGTCAACAGGAAGGAAACTCTGGTGAATAAACAGACCTGCTGACTTGAAATCCAATCAGGAAAAGGTATGGGAGACAAGCCAGAGAAAAACCACAACCAGATCTGGTGAACATGAAGTGTGTCAGACACAGTAGAAAGCAGGTAGAGTCCGACACATAAAAATATCGATATGTTAGTGCAACAAACAAATTTATCATTATGTTTTTACTTCTTTCAACTATAACTTGAGAAGTAAAGCAGGCCTTTATATGACTTATTTGGATCTGAAGCAGATAGTGGACTACATCCTGGCAACAAGCTTTACCATCCAGTATGCCCAATGACATGAATGCAGAAGAAAAGGAATCTTGTTGATGATTAGAGTGAAATGCTGTACTTTTTAATGTCATGTCATCATCATTGCCTCTTGTCCAGGAGACATAGGTATTTGTCACGAGGTCATGTTCTGCGCTGAATCACGCTTCTTTTGGCTGTAATGTCTTATTCTGGAGTGGCAATCCTGCCACAGTTGTTGCAGTGTAAAACTGGAGACTGGAGCTGATAAACAGGATGTCCTCTGCCCTCTGTGCCCTTTGCCTCCAGTGTGATGTTTTTCTTCTTTCTTTTGAGCCTCACTGCCAGCTAGCCATGCCTGCCTGTCTTGGCCAGCCCAGTGTTCTTTGTCTATGCAGCATGAAGTAGATCACGCTGGCAGGTGAATGAAGCATAATAGTGATGACCATGCCGCCAGCACCAGATGCGCAGTTGGCCATACAGAATGTTCTTTGGGATTCTATCACAGCTTATACGCACGCGTATCCCAGTCATCTCAGACGTCTCTGACTCAGTAAGGTGTATATGCTTGGAATGCCAGCACTGTCCAGGACTTCATATTGGGGATTGGTCTTATGATGTGGATATTCCCTTTAGAAGCATTTGGGAAAGGGGAGGCCCCAGAGAAAAGGACATTTCACAATAAAACATTTAATTAACCCCAAGTTGGGGAAAATTTTTTTGCATTGCCCTTTTGATGATTTAAAACCTTTTGGGGTCTTCCCACTATCCTTTGGAGGCCTTACAGACCGGGACAAAAATCAAAGGAAGGTTGGGGGACAAGCCCAAGCCAAACCAGATTTTCATTTGGCATGTCCAGTGGGCAGGTGGTGCAATATGTAAGTTAGGAACAACAATGTTATTTTCTTCTTCTAACTTAATTGAGAAGTCAAGCGGCCTAGATCTTATCTAATGCCATTTCGGCAAAAGTTTACATCAGTAGCCAAGACAAAATCAAAAAAAGGCTCTTTGAGATTCCCAAACTTACATGCGCACACGAAATTTTTGCTCAGGAGCCAGTACCACCCATTTCCCTAAATCCCCTGGCCCAATTTAGGTGTCAACTGTCCAGGTTTTTGGTCACAGCCATCCGATCTGTCTCTCCCTTGTGCTTCTTTCCCTCCGGGAATGTTTTTCTTTTTTGGGACCTCATAACCCCGCTAGCCATTCTGCTGCTTCAGTAGTTTTTTTCTTCCCATGTTTGTAACCTTAGGGAATGGAAAATGTTTTCCATGGTATATTCCTTTCATGCTTCTTAGTTCTTCTTTTCCCAGCTTTGTAAATTCTATATGGTTATTTGTTGAATGTATTCCGGGATTTTATAGATGTTTCATTGTTTATTTTCCTCTACCTAGGTTTTAGTGTGTTTTGTTACTTTTATTTCTATTCTTTTATCCAGATTTCCCTTAGATACTGTTTTTGTTTTGAGATCGCCCTTTTGTTTTCATTTAAATTGTAGCTCCTGTTGTCTCTTCTTATAAAGGTTTTTGGGTAAAGTTGGTTTTTTGCAGTTTTGTTTTTGTCTACAATTTGAATTAGGGGGCTTGCTAATATCCTGGAACATTATATTTTTTTCCAGGCTGATGGTCATGCACCATTTGATGCTGCAGCAAACTGTCCTGAGGTGTTGTAGCCCTTCCTCTGTGTGATGTTAATGCTGCATCATTGGCAAACCAAGTTCCTGATGGTGACTTCTGACTTTGGTCTTTGCTTGAGTCGCCCATGTTGAATAATTTTCCATCTGATCTTGTGTGGAGAAATATTCTCTTCGGCGGATTCAAAAGCATGAGAGAGAAGAAGGAGAAAATATCAAAGATGTGGGTGCAAGACACACCCTGCTTGACGCCGCGTGATGGGAAAGGCTGGAGGAGGCCCCATCAAACATCATTTACCTTTCATGTTGTTATGGAATGATGTTATGATTATAAATGAGGAGGTCAGCCGATTTTTCAAAGCTTGAAGAGGCCAACTCTACTCACTAGGTAAATCCCTTTTTTTGGATCTATGAAGGCAATGTACAGTGGCATTCTTTGTTCACCACATTTCTCCTGCAGTTGTCCAAAGGGAAAAAATATTCGGGATAGTGGATCTGTTGGATCTAAACCACATTGCGACTCAGGTATATTTGGTTAGCTAGTTTTTGTAACCTATTTAGTACTACGTTAGCTAAGACCTTCCCTGCATAAGAGCAGATACCATGGTAGTTGTTACAGTCACCACGATCACCTTTATTTTTATACAAGGTGATGATGTCATGTATTATTTTACTATTATTACTATTATATTATTTACAATTTTAAAATTTATGCCCAGCGCATTTCTGATCCCTTTCCTGTCAATAGTATTCAATTTTTATCCTTATGAGAGTGTCCAATCTCCTGTAATTTTTAAACCACTAATTAGTTAGTTTTGTAATTTTTACACTGTTTCTTAGTCACATTTTGCTATGCTTTCTGTTGTTAACTATTGTTTAGGAAATTTCATCCTACGTTATATTTAATATAGTGGACGGGATCTATTGCTGGAAAAATAAGAAAAATATAAAAAATAAGAAATTCAACTTACGTAATGTTTCATTGATTTCATTGTCTGTCTGAGTTTTTGACTGTTCTTTTTTATTAATTTAGGAAGTCCATCTGTATAATCAACTATACCAGCTTCATCCCCAAAGAGGTAGATCATCCTAGAATAAGAATATGGGGCAGACTGGGGTACACTATATCTCACTGACAAAATAATTAAAACACAAACAATGAAAATTAAAAGTAGAGCAACAGAATAAAGTCTTTGAGTTTGGAAATTTAAAGGAACAACCTTTCAGGACAAACTATTGGGACCCAAAGACCTTATGTGCAACGCCCAGTTTATGACACATAATGGATTAGTTGCTTAGCAGAAGTTGATCACAGAGAAGGTCATACCTGACCTAAAATCTTTATCAAGTATGGGCAAATAAAATATCTACAAGTCCCAATCTATCAATGAAACTAGTCTAGAAAATCAATGAAAATGAGATGATTTACATAAACAAAAGTCTCATAATGAACAGTGAGCAGTCAGTAGTTATAGAAAGAACATAAAATGATCAATAATAGAAATCAATTGACCTATATCAGCAGAAACCTTAACTCTTTCCACGCTTTAAGTCGAACATGCGCCACTTGGAAGTCCATTGCACGCTATTAACTGCACATTGCGCTATGGAGTTGCTTCCCTTATAAGAAGTCTTTCTAGTTTTACTGTTTTACTTCTACTACTTTTCAACCTTGTTATTCTATTGGGTTGTCCAGTTTTCTTCAATTTAGTATATAATAATATATATATGTTTATTTATTGACGAGTAGTCGGATCTTTTTTTTTAACTTCCTTTGAATTAACTGTTTAAAAATTGAAGAAATAACTGCGTGAAAGGAATTAAGTGTAACTCCTTGAATTTATGCAAAGTTTAAAGGTACTAATAATATAATAAAAATAAACATAATTGACACTTTAAATTCTGCAGCAACCTCTTTTTTTTTTTTTTTTTAAATAAAAAAATAAAAATCTATTCTTTTCTTGCATCTGCCAGCTATAAATTGAGGTGTAGTCGGGGTGTTTCTGATTTATTTTTGCATGAAGGCCTGCTTTCTTATTATGTACCCCTGGGACATAAATGCATGCCATCTCCAGCTTTAGAGGTAACAATATCTATTATTATTATTATTATTATATCGGAGTATTCTTTTAACTCTTTCCCACGCCATTTATTTCTCAGTTGTACACATTTAATTTAAGGGAGGCAAAAAATGCAATGGGTTATTTTTTCAAATCATAACTACTCATCAATAAATAAACATATATATCTTATCATATACTAATTTGAAGAAAACTTGACAACCTATTAGAATAACAAGGTTAAATAGCAATACATGGAATATTTTAGAAGAAACTGGGGCAAATATGACAACATAAAAAATTATAAATTGTTAGTGACATATGCAACACTTACGTGACATTATAACAACATCTTCAAAATGTATCCCCATGTGTTCTAGAAATCATTTTGTAATCCAATTTGTGAAGTCCAGGCAAAATTTTATGACAATATACCCAATAGAAATGAAGATATGATGAAAAGTTGACATCAAGCTCCAGTTGGACTTTGATAGCCATTATATTATGATGATGATCGCTCTGCCTGATTCACATCGTTATATTCTGGATCGGAATCATTACTAACACTACTTATAATACTACTATAATCTGAATTGTCCATGCATTTTTCTATAAAATCAGGCCTGCTCGCCTGCGGGGCGCTATTACATGAAAGGCCTGGTCCCACATTGAACTGTTTACAAATACTGCGCTGTAGCAACAACAAATAAACTTAGCAAATCAAACGTAGAATGTACAATGAAATCGAAAGAGAAAGTGACGCTATTAAAGTGAAGGAACCAGAAGAATACTATTAAAAACTAAAATTAGTAGAAGTAACGAAACAACTCGAACGGTAATCAAACAACTCGAACGCGAACGAAACATCTTGATGGCGAGTGTGCAGCTTAAAGAGGGAAAGAGTTAAGAGAGAGAGGAGTATTCTTTCACTAAAAGAGCTGACCAAAGTTAGCTAGTTTTATGCTAAATTTTTACCTTGTTAATGTTTTTATTCAAGGTTTTCTGAAGACTACTATAATACTTGACACAAGATAACATGGATATTAAAAGATATATTTGCTTTTGATTGCAAAATAAATTTGAAATTGTTAACAATAAAGTTAGCATGAATTTATTCTATAAACATAAAGGGTATTTTACTTTTTCCTATAATGTTTTGAACTGTACATGTCCTCAAGAAACATATGTGATCGTGAAAATGAAGAAACTATAACTGGATAAAACTTATAAAACCTTACAGCATGAATATTCATAGCTTATATGGACACCAGAGAGGACGCCTAGGAAAACCCTGAAACGAATTTTACTGGAGAGAGGCAAAAATAAGACTCAATTCCATGGAAGAGATTGACGAGTTGCCAAAATAGAGTGGTAAAGAGCAATTACTTGCAGACCCTATGTAACGTATAACGGTACAAAAGGAATATATAAATATGGATATCATCTGAAATAACTAGTCTAAAAGCAAGCAGGAGACAGACACAAAATGAAGGGAAATAGTAACAACACCACAAGAAGATCAGAATACAATAGAAGATCTAGTAATAAATAACACCATCTAAGATCTTTTTTTGCAGATGACCAGGCATTAATTGCCACCTCAGAAGAACAATTACAAGACCACATAGATAGATCACACGATGCATATAACAATCATAATATGAAAACAAGCATAAAGAGAAAAGAAATTGTGACAATAGATAAAGAAGAAAAGTCAAAAGATCTAAATTGAAAATCAAACCCTGAAGCAAGTCTATAAAAGTACCTAGGGAGTATATCAGCTGGCAAATCCAAAGTAGAAATATAAACAGATGTAGCAAAGCAACCAACTTATAGGAAGATGACACCAATAGTAAAAAATAAATACATGACCAAAGACCCATACCCATTAAAAGTGAAATTTATTTTCTACCACATTTTGAAATCATCGTCATCAAACAACCAGGGAAGACGATCTGAACAAAATAAAGTGCATGACAAAAGCAGATATGCTGGGTTGAAATATCCTGAAATATCACAGTAAACATAGCATAAAAGTACTTATGCTCAAATCACACAAAATCTTAAAGAGTAGTACCTAAAATTACAATTTTAGTGTGAATGAAAAAGAAATGTCTGTACTTAATTGTCTTCTACATTCAATTTTAGTATATATGAAACTTTAGAAAAATTAACTGCAATAAATAGGTCTAAATTGTAACCTTGTGGTTTGAGCATACTGTCAAAATGAATGAACCTGAAACCCCCAAAAATTGAGAAATAAATTGGTTAAGATATAGAAAGGGAACTAGTATGCAATGAAGGAGATGACATGTTTGTATCAGTGAAAATAAACCAGAGCTGATCAAGACCTTACTCCACCTCCAAGAGGTGTTCTAGTAAACAGCTGCTCTTCCTGCAGCCTAAGAGTTGAAGCATGTGAGATGCAGAGCGATTTATCAAGTCAAAGAAGGAGAAAACTAAAAGACAATGTCACGCATAATTAACCATCAAAGACAGAGAGAGAAAACAAACAACATTTACAAAATTCTCACACCGGGCAAATGCATATTTGCATGGCTGGTTGACATTCAACTGTTGCAAAGTAAGTTCTGAGAGTATATGACAGTTCTGGATCTTCCATCTGTTCTTGTTTTCTGTAGGCAAGTGAAAAGTTGATAACAAACAAAATGTAAGGCTTGTAAATCTTTCTCAATCAATCTTAAATTCAATCGCAAGTTATCATCATAAATTCAAATGCAAGGATGTAAAGGATATAGATAATCCCATATCAGTATTTCCATCAACAAACATCAATTAAAGCAAATTAAAGACTTTAATACCTATGAGCTTAGCATTTTTTCCAGCAAATTGAAGAATAACTAAATCCAACATACATGCAATAAAGTAAAATAAAATCACAGAACAAGTGGCACTCAATTTTGAAATGCAAGCATGTCACCATGAACACTAAAGAGCATTGTAAAACACAATCTTCTTCCAACATTATGTATTATCATGCCAAACCTGATGCTGACATCAAACGATACAAAAAAACTAGTAACAATGCTACTCTGATACAGTGAATACAAAGGCAAAGGTCGCCCAAGGAAAAGGCGAATCTCCACAAATAAGAAATGCATGTAAAAGCACTATTTATTATTGGTTATTGGTTACAAACTGACGCTATTGCACTCGGCAAACCATAGGTGCTCAGTCTCCAACAGATATCGAAGAGTATGCATACTGATGGTTCCTGTGGCTCTGATTAAACACACCTCTCACTCTGCCTCTCAGGCATCCAGTTCGACTTGAACAACGGTAACTCCAAACTGCTTAAATCGCTGATCGATTCAACATCAATTTAGTGTCATCCAAAGAGAGTAAGAGACCGAAGAATACCCTTATCCATCTTCCAACTCCCAACAATCAATGCTGTTGATGCAAGCCTGTCCGCCTCCTCATTACCGTAAACACCTGCATGCCCAGGACAGTATATCCACGAAGCGCTGGAGGTTGAAACTCTCATAGACGACCATCCACTCATACCGAAACCTGCCCTTCTGGATCTTGTGAAGCATCGACTGAGAGTCAGATACAACAACTGCCCCAGAAAATGAAGTCCCAGAGATCCAATGGAGGGCAGCAGTAACGCCTCAACCTCCATCCTCATACTAGAAGTAGTTGTCCTGTATGCCCCACTTCGCACTGCAACAA
The DNA here is from genome assembly GCA_020796225.1 of Arion vulgaris. Classification (NCBI taxonomy): domain Eukaryota; kingdom Metazoa; phylum Mollusca; class Gastropoda; order Stylommatophora; family Arionidae; genus Arion; species Arion vulgaris. The sequence goes on from JADZMA010001848.1 coordinate 9,795, forward strand.
CCTCTACCATGCATTAGCAAGAAACCCCAGCCGGATTTCACCACGTTGAACCGACTCCATCGTATATACAACATCATCATCCCTTGCATTATCTTCTATCAGCTGCTTAACTGCGAGATCCGCCTTCATGTTGCCCCAACCTCTACATTCTCTTCCAAGAGTAATGATAACGTTGAGATAGTTCATCATGCTACCATCTGCTGGGATCCATGCTTCCTTTGGTAGAGTCGCAACTATAGTCACATGACCAATTGTTCTTCAGCCTGGGCCATCCATTACATGCCATGCTTGATTCTCGTGCCTCTAACATCAGTGTTCTTGTGAAGTGGATGTCTCTTATCCAAGTAACCCGATATATGCCTTGGTTTGGCGATTGCATGACGGGAGCGAGGACAGAAGACCAAGCATATCTCATCTTCACAATGGGGATTCTAGTGCAGCCCAGAACTATACGCATACCTTCATTCTGAAACTGCTCGAGTCGTTCACATTGTGATCTTGATATCTTACTATTCTTACTATTTATTAAGCACACATAAAAGCTCATTCTAGAAATCTCTTTTTATCCTAGTGCTGTGAGACAAAACAGAATTAAATAAAAGAAGAATAGAAGAAAAATCATACTTTGTGATTTGAACCAAACAGAGTAGGTTGTGTTGAGGTTGTTACTGCATTACTCCTGAAAATACCGCTTTTTGAGCTGTGTAGACAGAAAAGACATGAGCCTGTGGAATTTAATGGCCACGTGGCTAGGGCAGTTGCCGCAAAACTGTTCAGGTTAGGATGTTTTCTATTGTCTATTCCCAGGTGGAAGATGTAGTTGGCTGTCCACTTCTTGCTGTTTGTAGGGATGAGCTTTAATTTGCGTTCTAGGCTAGGATGAGTGCCTTGTGTGTTGTATCCGTGTTATGTAGTGTGGTCTTGATATTGTCTATCCATCTTTTTCTTGGTCTTCCCTTAGCTCTAGTACCGATCTCTTTTTATTGTATGCTGTTATTGGTGGTTGGTTGTATTTCATTTCTCATTAAATGTCCAAACTACTGATTTGCTGTCCCGATGTATTCGATGCATAGTTATGCCCACTCTGCTTCTGATGTCCTCATTTCGTAGTCTGTCTTTCCTGGTGACTCCCACTGCCTTCCTCAAGCATTTCACTTTCACACGTAGAGCTTTCTGTGTTTTTTTTGCTGTAAGAGACCAAGTTTGGCACTGGTAACAAAGTGTTGGTAGGAAAATACTTTTATCATCTGTCTTTTCACTTCCATCTTGATCTTTGGGTGTTGTAGTAATGGTGCCAGCTGGTAGGCCACTGCATTTGCTTTTGACACTCTGTCTATATTTCTATCGAGCTTCTTCCTCTGTGAAAATGCTGCCTAAAAATTTGAATTCAGAAACTTGCTTTACTCTGGTGTTATCTATTTGCATGTTTGCTTGGCTTGATATTCTGCTGATTTTCATGGTCTCGGTTTTGTTTGTTGATTTTCATGTTGTTTTCACATGCTATTCAGTAAATTTCATGTGTTGTAGCGATCATTTTAAAGATTAAATTTTGGGCCCCCAAAGCAATTTGTTGATTTTGTTTAATTGGCGCGGATCATTGTCTTTTTAAAAGGTTTTTTTCGCACTGTGCCTCTTTCATATTCTGTCTATATATGTGAAGAGAAGAGGGAGAGCACACAACCCTGTTTTTACTCCTGATTTTGTTTCAATGAGTCTGTCCCGTCTGTTGTTTTTTACCACTTAGCTTTTTGGGTATATTTGATATTGTCAAAATTTTTCCCCTCGTTTCCCCAGTTTTCGTGTTTCTAGAATAAAAATTTAAAAAACCCCACTGCTATAATGCTACATGGGGCCTCAAGAAATTTCTCCATCCCCTACCCGGGGGCGCTTAACCTCCAGGGAACTAAACTAATTTTTCCCTGTTTCAGCAAAGGTCTTTTCAGAGCCCTTTTAGGTCACCTCTTTTTTGAACCCCTTGCATCCCTTTTCAATGCCTGTTTTGTATTCGGATCTTTTTTAAAACCCAAATATCTCCTTTTTCTTTTTTTTTATAACAGTTGTCACGTGGTTACCAGACATCCTGATTTCATCACTTCTGAACTTCCATTTTATATTCATTATTTTTCCAGACACTATTAATAGATATTTTATCTATTCCCATAGATACTTCTATCTATTCTGCAACCCTTTTTTCTTGATCAAATAATAATTTAGTTTTTTATTATATTCTATTGCTTTTTCACTCAGTTGTCTCAGAGTGAATATAGGCTGTGTATCCCACTTCTTCAAACCAAACAGGGGGATGTTTTCATCCCTTTAATCGGCTGTGGTTTACGGGGTTGCTGTAATAGTTTGTGCTTTCAGAGTAAAAACCCCAAATTTTCAGAATGAGTGTTGTTTGGGGGTTTGTTTCACTAGCCTTGAATTCCAAGGACTCCCGGGTGAAAAATATGGATCTATCGGAGTGCTATAGTTCTGTCTCAGACACTGAGTCACCATCTCTGGGGAAAGTTTGCAAATCCCTACCACAGCTGTTTAGGAAGAGATTGCTTATTGATGGGAGAGAAGAGAACAGGTTACACAGCAGACAAAAAGTGCTGATGCACCCTTCTAAGAGAAAAGGGAAAATATTTCCGTTGTTTTATGGACACACGTTGCATCTACCTGGGGAAAAATTTTTGGGGTTTTTTTTCAAATACGAAAAAAAAGTCACTGGTAGAAATCTAAAGTGGGGACAGCGCCTATTCACTATTGCCATTTAACTATTGCCACAACTCACAGGTAGTTTCCCCTTTTTATCCATATTTAAATTTGTGATCAGAGATGAAGATGTTTCTATGGTCACCACATGAGGGGGAGAGGGTTTTGGACAGGGATTACTAACAGTGACTTTTTATACATCTTAAAATCATTTTTTCCAATGACACACTGATTATATTTCAAAATCAGTTTAGTTAAAAAATTATTTTTTTTCAGTTTGCTGTTAATTGTTAAGATTGACATGGATTTAAATTTTCAGATAAAATCCTGACATTGAAAAGTCTATATGTTATCCATTTCCCAAACAGAGCATCTAAAGTTTCTCTGCTCAAAAAAGTGATGTGGTTGAATATCTTTCTATCCCCAACAGTACCAGATTTTTTGTCCATTAAAAAATTTAATCAGGCGGTTCAATGTTTGTTTCCACAAAAGTGGGGCAGGGGGATTTTGATGTTTATTTTTCCCCCCTTTCACTTTAAATGGAAAGGGCCCTTTTTTTCCCCTTTACATCTGCTAGTCAGGGTGAAAATCACAAGAGTTTCTTGAGGTAGGGCTGCTGGGTACTTTTTCCATTCAGTGCAAAGCCCGCCTGCATTGATCCATTTAGATACCCTGAGTCTATTTTAACGCATTCAAATGCTGTCACCCAAAAACACCCCAAAGGAAACCGCATTATAATGTTTTAATTTGTTGATTTTTCCATGTACTGTTTTTTCATTCACCTGCCCATCCAGATTACACACCCGAATCACGAATGATCCGTAAGATGATAAATCACATATATTGACATTATATCAATTTGTTTTATATAAACTCAGCATTAATAAACCCAGATGTGATTCACAAATTTTTTAAAAAATATGATCCCAAAAAGTATTAACTTTGGGGTAAAAAAAGAATGCAAAGAATATATCAATCAGAGAACTATCATAAAGACTCTGAATATATGGACTGTCGTTGGGTGAAGACACCCAAAAAATGGGGAAAACATTACTGATTTAAGAGTTTGGAGTTACCCCTTGATGGGGAGAACTGGGTGCCTGAGGGGGAGAGGAGGAGTGTGGTTAAAGCGGCCGGGCCATTAGCAGCATATTTTCATATCTGTTGGGGAGACTGAGACCTTGGGGGCGCCCGGGGGCAATGATGTCCGCTGAACCAATAACCAAATATCCATATTTGTTCTTTGCCCAACAAATCCAGCAGATCCAGTTTAAATGCCAGTTTGATGTTGATTAATCAATCTTTTTTTATATTTGAAGTCATTCTTTTGGGCTGTACATCTAGTCAGTGACGGGATTCACACCCTGAAACTCCCGTTCAGAAAACTCAACATTCAGAATGCAAAAAATATATGTCTGTATTAAAAAACCAAAATGGAATCCAATGACCTGACAGAGAAAAGATGATTGGGGCTTCTGATGATATAGCCCTTCTGTCACAACACGAAATAGATGGGATAAGCTTTTAAAAACATTGAATCAAATCCCGCAATAGGGAAATTCAAGGAAAAACAAAAAAAATTAAATTAACTAACAAAAAAACCATCTCCCAAACCCACTTGAGGTAGAACTAAAACATATTTGGGGGCAAGGAAAAAAGAGGGGGGAAAGAAGAGATGAAAAAGAATAAGAAGGCAAGAGGAGTTTTTTGCATGGGGAAAAATTTGGAAGTCCAAAGAAACAAAATTAGAAAAAAAATTTTTATATTTAACCTTAAAAAACAGTTCTACTAAAAGGGGGGGGAAACATGGAGAACAAAAAACAATAATAAATGGCATTTATATGCAAACCAAAATTCATCAATGGGCTTGGGGAGAATAAAAAGATGGGATGAAGGGGCAAAAGAAATTTGGGGGAGAACAAGAAGATTCCAGTGAAAACGGAAAGACGCTTCCGGGTAGACAACTTTGGAAACCGAGGGGGAAAATAACAAAAAGGGGCCCTGAAAACCAAAAGGGGCAGCGGGAAGGGGGGGCCGGGGAAAACATGGGGAAGATTTGAGGGGGATC
>JADZMA010001849.1:0-14555 GCA_020796225.1 Arion vulgaris
TTTATTTTCCAGCCTGAATTCGTGAAAAATAAAATGAAAACAAATGCAGTTGCCCATGCTTTCCAATTCTTGCAGAAAATATGGTTTAAAAGAGGCTAATAAATGCTGAAAACTTTAAATTACCTAAGATGTCACCTCCAAAATTGGAACAATGGACTCATATGACCCAACAAAAACTTCAGAAGATGTGCAGTCTGACTTCTCAAATTACGATGAAATACTATTCGAGCTGTAATTAATACAACACAATTGGTAAAGAAACTGTTTTTGACATTTTTTCTAGCTTTAAAAATATTTCAGCACTTTCTGCCTTCCCCTAAAATCTAGCTTTAAAAAACCGATTTACATTTGAACCCTGCGGTCATTATGACCAAAAAAACTAGATGATGTGCATTCCGATTGCTAAAACGGCGCCAGAAGATGCAGTCTGATTTTTTCAAATTACAATGATATACTATTGTTCTGTAATTAATACAGCACAATTGGTACTTAAAATATTTGTTGGCACTTTTTCTAGCATTAAAAAATTTTTTCTAGCATTTTCTAGCACTTTTAAACTAAAATCTAGCCTAAAGTCGATTTACATTTGAACACGATTAGTTGCACAATAATACAGAGTAAACAGTGTTGCGTAAAGATCTGACCAAATTATATATATATATATATATTATATATATATATATATATATATATATATATATATATATATTTTATATATATATGACTTAACGTCAAATATAGATTTTTTAAATCACCAATTTTAAAGGGAATTCTTTGTAATGACTAAATATATTTGAATGTTTTGTGGGTTCTGGAGAATGTAGCAATTTCAATAAATAGTAATAGAGCTTAATTTTGTTAACGTGAAACCTGTTTTCTGGATTTTGTAGTCGCAAGTCACAACTTAAAGCAAATATTTTCGGTAGTAGTAAAGAAGGTTGTTTAGCGGCAAACAACTTGAACCATCAACTAAATTCTACCCGAAAATTGGGAGGAGGTGGAGAGGTGATTCGAGGTCCGTAACAAATAGCTTGTAATTGATTAGTCTTACGTTGACAATTCGATGTGGACAAATCAACGCGGATTAAAGTCCACTTTAAGACTGGTGGATATAGGAAATCTTTGGTGATGTTAAGAAAACCATGATTTGATTAACGGACATTCTTGATGATTAATTAACCGAGTTCAACAATACATATATTACACTAAGTTGAAATGTTTTCGAAGCATTACTACTCATAATTTAGCTATCTTTTTTTATATCATGCCTTCAGTTTTAGTTACCTAAATCATTCTATTTAATAACAATTGTATGTTTAACTTTGTATTCAGGTTTATCAATATCGGATCTCTGCAGTTTGATCACATTTACTGATCTGTTGCTTTTCTCTCCCAATGACTCAGCAGATTTGACCTTGAACCCTTTTCAGTTGCATGTTTGTTATCAGCAATTGCACGTTGTTCTTTTACTCAATTACGTTGTATTACAGCCATGATTACCTTGGAGAGATGTCTGTGTATAACTTGTCCATTACAGGTTTGATCGCTGTTTCTTTACATATATAAGGAATGATTGATTTGTACGTTTTTTTCAAATATGTTTATAGATAGTAAAATTAACCTAAAATATCATTTATAAAAAATTTTTAAATATTTCAAAAACACTGTTCATACTCTTAACTGAAAATTTCTGCTCTCCTCTCTAGCTATAAGATGGATGACCAGTTTCTCAAAAGCAGTGTCGGAGTTATGTGTTTTAATTCAGAGGCATCAGTTAAAATGTCTCTTTCTCTAGTGAAAAAACAAATATGGAAGTTAGTGGACAGAAGAATTGTTTTCAAAGAAAAACCCCATTGCAAGTTGGACAAATTTATTCACGAAGCTGTAATGAAAAAAACATAAGGCAATTAATTCAGCACTTAATTTCTTAAATAATTAATATTTTGAAATTGTTATAAAAGAAATATCAATACATGAATCCTAGTAATTTAATCAATGACGCTAAACATGGGATACCTACAGGATACTACAATGATGTTTTCAAATTAACGGACAAAGCCAGCAGGAGATCTGCATTAGTGAAAAACGATCGTATGATTGTATATATATATATATATATTAGTCGCGTTCATGCAGCTGATCAAGAATAAATATTAAAGAACATATTAAATTGAAATTCCCAGAGTATGATGCAAGAGATATGAATTCTATGTTTCAACATAGTCCGCTGCTAACGTATGAAACATGAGTTAGGTAATTGAAAACGAATGCATTTTGTATGTATATTGAAGGTTTTGAGTCGGGAAAACCCTTACCTGACAACTGTTCAACAGCGCAAAGTGAACGCTTACAATATCTTATTTAAGTGATAGGTAGCGGACATATTTCAAATTCAAAAAAAAAAAGATTCATGTCTTCCTTATGAAAATTAATCAAATAGCAGGATGACCTAAATGATTATGAATTTTAATCCGAATTTAGAACCGTTAGTACATCCCATAATTATTTATGTCTTCAGAGATCTTCTTCTTCTTCGCGTTCGTTCTTTACGACCAATTTTAATCACTTTTTGTGATATGTTTGATCTTTCCAAAGAACTGTAAAATTTGCACATTGGTTTGGTGGGCCCCAAAACCCATAGATTTCTACACGTTTAAGCCCGTGCATCCGATTTCACCAAATCTTCGTTAACTCTTGGGAAGGGGCATTTCTCTTCAATAAAACCCCGGCTCAACAAAACAAAAATGTTTCTAGAATATTTTGTCTCAACTACAGCTTTGTGGAATATATTAATCCAAAGTTTCAATCCCGCTTCTATGGAAAACTGGCACGGCAATTTAAAAAATTAAAATTTGTAAAAAAAAAGAATTGTCAAAAACATATCAGAACTAAAGCCATATTGTTGAGAGATACATTGGACTCGGATTATAAATTTGCAACAACAAAACAATATATGCTAAAAGGGCAAAACTTTATACCGCTCTTGCAAAAAACCCCGAAGATATTAATTATCAAATGCAACTTTTGTGTTCAAATACGTAAAGGGGTCAAATGCGCATGGGGACAATGCCGCGCCAGGGTTAGTGAGACACTAATCAGGTCCTCTCCATCTTCTTGGGGTGCCCCTGGTAATGATTTTGGGTTCAGTTCGGCTAAGGGTGGGGATCGAGGAAAACTCAGGTAGGGGTTGTAAAACAAAAAAAACATTGCGGCCCCAAAACCCCTGAACAAAATGCACCATCCCCCTGTACGATGTCTGATGAAAATTTGCTTTTTTGCAGAAACGTAGAGAACAGCAGTGTTCGAGTCGACACGAACAATCTAACTCCCCGGACGTAATGACCGCACTAAAATTGCCACCTAGGGCGAGCCCATAAAAAGTGCGCCCGTCAACGGTCCCCCCAAATTTCACCGATAATACAAACAAACAAAAAAAGAAGTGCACCCAGTGTAAAACCCCGGCCCCGGGACAAACTCGGAACGGCCCCGGTCGACTCTTTTGGCGATTCGGGGCACGGTAAATGGGGCGGGGTAGCCCCCGATAAATACTGTGGGGCATGGCCAAAAGTAACTCTGCCTGGGTTCCCAACCCGGATGAAAAGGAGGAGGACTTTCTAAACCAGCTCTCATCACAAGAAATTGAAATAGCTACATAAACTTGAAGAAAGGACGCCATCCGGTAAACCGACCAGCCAGGTGGTGTGTGGTATAGTCATAATGACGTTTCTGATAACCCCCTGCAATAAACCAGACCGTTTTACGCCAAAACACACTAAAATTGGATTTTGGAATGTGGAACGATGGCCACGGCACAAAATCAGCCCAAATTGGAAGAAATGAAAATGGCTGGTCTGGGGTTAAGTGGGAGATCAGGAAAAAGAATATTTTGTTAGTGGATTAACTTTCATATTAGGGGAGAAGATGGTAAGCATTTTGAAGGTGGGTATAATGATGAACCCGGGGGAGTTTAGAAAGGGGAAACCCCTCTCGGTGGATAATTTGAGCCCCTTCTCCCGGCATGTCAATTGACAATACCAGTGTTATGCCCAACAAATGAGGCTGACGTTGTAAGAAAGACAATTTTGAGCAACTCAAATCAAATTAACAAGACCCCAAAAAAATGACCTGGTGTAAGGGGGCTTTTTGCCAAGGTTGGGAAATAATGGGGTAGAGCTTGGGAAAAAAAGGTAAAACCTGGAGAATGGAGAAAGACGGCGGATTTGTATGCTGTTGCAGTAATTGGGGGGCCATCTTTTCCCTAGAAAATTTATAAACTTCTTGGCACTCACCCGATGGAGTGACCGGAATCAATTGCCAAGGCAAAAACACAATTTTGAACATCTTTCTGGATGTCCGTGCCGAGGGCAGATGTAAAGTGATTAATTTTTACATGGTAAATTCGCTGAAATTAAAATTTTCCCATACTAAAAAAACATGAAAAACAGTCAAGACTACAAAAAAAAAAGGTAAAAGGAATATCGCTCGAACTTGGGGAAAAGGTTCGGTTCTCAATTGAAAATGAAAAGAACAAAGACAAATGGATAAAATAAAGGAAAACTATTGGGGCGCAAATATAGCGCAGGATTAAAAACGAAAGACAGAAAACCTGGATAGCGATGACACCTGGGAAAAGTATTCAAAAAAAAAAAAATGAAACTGCAATATTTAATACTAAGGTCCAGATGAAATCCCAAACTAAAGAGAAATGACTAAAAAAAAAGTGAAAAAGCAGCTGAAGAGATAAAGGCATATGTCAATCGACTGGCCAAGGGAAAAGGCAGCTAAGACTGAAACAGTAAAATGCTATAAACACTAAAAAAACCTTTTAACATTTGTTTCAAAGGGGGAATCAAGGCAAAAATGGTAAGGGTTTTAAATCAGATCCGAGCAGAAGAAAAAATGGGAGAACATTTTTTAAGAAATATTAAATAGACCTGATCCTTTTCCCTCAATTTTACGAAGAGGCGAAAAACCCCCTACCAATTGAAAAATTCATTTGCTGAGGGCAAGAGGCAATCAATTCCTTTATAAAAATAAAGGGGGGGGTGATGACAACATTCCAGAAATTAAGCGGATGATGATGCAACTTTGAGGGCAAAAACTTTAATAAAGTATGGGAAGAAAAACTGTCCCAGATCAATGGAAAAGGGGAAAAATTGTTAAGATCCCCATAAAGGGAATCTCAAGTTTTTTTCAACTAGGGATCACCTTTATCAGTTGACCAAGACTTTCTCAAATTTTTTTAAAAGAAAAAGGCAGTGGGCCGCCTGGGAAGCAAACTGGGTTTGACCTGGGGGGAAACTGTTGCCCAAAAAATTACCCCAAAATTTGGAGGGAAAATAATGGGAAAAAACAACCACTCATACTAAATTTCATCGTTTTAAAAAACTTTTATGTCTACAAAAAATCTCTTTGGAATATTCTGAATGCTTGGAAAACGACAAAAAAAAACATTATAAGCCCCTATGATGGTTCCCGGGGTGCATTCGCAATGATGGTGGACACGGGGCTTTGGTTTTTTGGTTGAAAAAGGAAACAAGGTTATTCTATCTCCCCTATTTTTTGGGTGGCCCTTGACTGGGTGATGCGAAAATGTTGCAGGGGCGAAACTGGCATCGATTGGGTGAAAATAGTCAACTAGAATTTGGATTTTGCAGATGATATTGCCTTGTTAAGTAGAAAAAACAAGATATGCAAAGAAAAACAGACAACTTGTCATCTATAGCATCAAAGTTGGACTGCAGATAATTTGAAAAACAAATATAATGAAGACCCTATGGCAAGTAATACAGATATCCCCAGAATCAAAATGATAAAAATAACAGATCAGATCACATATTTGGGTAGCAATGTTGATTCACAGAAATGTTAAAAAAGTTATGATACAATTGAAAGCAACATCAGCTTTTAAAAGTGTAAATAAAATATGGAGCTGCAAGTTATATAGTATTAAAACTAAATTCAATTTCCAATTCAAATATTGTATCAATCCTAACATATGCAGTGAGTTGGGAAAATTTAAAGATATGAAAGCAAGTTGAATCATTTGAATAGATGTCTGCAAAATATAAATATAAATGGAACAATTCGGGGAAGTGATGAAATCAGAGCATGTCTGTTCAACCACTAGTGACAACTGTTTAAAAAAGGGGATGATGGAGTTGTTGCACACCTTGAGGAGAAATGATCAAAAGAATATCAAAGCAGGCATTGAAGTGGGATGCAAAGGTTGAAGAAGAGAGGTCGACCTAAGAAGCCCTAAGTGAACTTTGCTAGAGAGGCGGGAAAAATCGGTCTCATTTCATGGGAGATTTGTAGCCGTGAGCTTTGGAATATCCTACACTGCTAATATTCTTCGACACGGCCCAAAAAATGTAAGCCGTGACTTGGGTTTCTACTTCGATATCCTCTGTCCTAAAAATGTAATAGTCTATCCTTGTAATTTTTTAAATTATCTCTCACGATTTATATAATATTCTTCGACGTATTTAACTACTATCAACACCATCACAACTACGTACATAGACTACAAATAAATGAAATGGCCGTCAAATTAAACGTACATCTATGTGAGAATCAACCCGATTCTCAACTTTTATTTCTATATATTTCCATTTAAATATTCATTGATTCAAAATAATAGCATTATCAATTATCAAAAAAAAATCCTGAAAACAAAATCAACAATTCAAAACACCATACCAATGCACATAGCTGAAAAAATATCCCTACTAACTAATATTGATTTTTTTCAATGTATCTATACCTGACATCTATCTCTAAAATATTCACCGTTCACTCTACCTTGCTTGATGTCCTTAGAATAAATACTTGTTCAGTCACAATACGTTATACCACTTCTAAGCTTGAGTTGTTGTCCCAATAATATACACGAAATGTCTCTGCTACTGGTTAAAATAATGCATCCTGAAAAATGGCTGACATCTCTATCTCTCATATACTGTTATAGCCCTCCTTGGTCTGGCCTACCCCTTTAGTTTAAGCTCTACCGCCTAGTTTTCCATCTCTGACAACTAGTCCTCCGTTCCTAATGTAACCAGTTCACAATTCTTGGACAGTAACTCTCTCTGATTTGGTCAAAAAAATCTATGTAGAGTTCTACATCTACGTCTTAGTTGGGCTCTCTCTCTGTCTGCAACTCAGTTCAATTCTACTTTTAACACGCAGCAGAGTTGTTCTGCTCTATAATTCTTGCTTTATCTACTAGTTCTTGTCGATAACTGTGTGAGTCCTTATGCTAGACTACACTCCATGACTTATTGATTTTTATGTCTGTAATGTCTCAGACTACCGTCACTGACTGTCCTAGGTACCTCTCTGTCCCTCTGTCTCTATCCGAATGCCTGTGAAGATCTCTCGAATCTACCATATGTATTATATTTATCCACTGGCAATTTTCTTTGTTTCCAAATCAGTGATTGTCCTGTTAGTATATTTCTCACGGTCAAATCTATTTTGTTGGCCTGGAAAAACCCAGCTAATTTGACAATCGGGACCAGACAATCACCCAACGTTCAAAAAGAATACAATTAACCTCTCTGGCTCCAGGAAAGAAAAAACAAGGCATAAATTTACTTCTAGTTAAGAAAAAGTCTCCTTACTAACATATCTGGTCTGTAATTATACGTTCCAAGACCAGGTATTTGAATTCCTTTGTTTAATTGAAAATACGTGCCTAGCTGAAGCTTGGGACTAAGAATAAAGCAAGGGAAAGCCTGGTGTCATATTCCTGCTACAGATTGAGCAGTTGCTCAGGATAGAGCAGTACATGTAGAAATTACTTGCAGGACCTATGTAACGTAAAACGGTACAAGAGGAATTATTATTATTTATGGACCAAAGTGGAGCGAATACGCATATGGACGATACACAGGTGAGTCAAGGACAGATTAGTTAGTTATCTTTCCTCTTGGGCCTGTGGGCGGCCATAGGGCAGAGGTCATAGCTCTCCATGTCTCGCGGTTCGTTGCTATCTGTTTTAGGTCTTTAATGTTTACTAGGCCCATCGTTGAGCCTTCTCTGGTGATGGTTCTACGCAGAGTCTCTCTTGGTCTTCCTCGTTTTCTTTTTCCTCTGGTGTCCATATGAGGATTGGTAAGAGTCTTCTGTCATCCATTCTAAGTGTGTGCCGATGTAGTTCAGCAGCCTTTCTTATAAAATTTGATACATTTTCTTGCTTGGTCTATCTTTTGTGTATTAGGTCTGAAATCGCCATTTGAGGTTCATATTCTTCTAAGACATTTATTCTCAAAGTTATCTATTTTTTCTAGAGGCCTTTGTTCTTTTCCACTCTCCTCCAAAAGTTAATACTGGAATCACACAAGAGTTAGTCTTTAATTTTTAATGCTTGCTGAGTGAATTGGACTTCCATATATTTGACAATTTGTAAAAAGCACTTGATGCCAATGCGATTCTGTGTGGAATTTCTGGCTGTATCCCCTAGATGTCATCTTACCCCCTAGGTATGTAAAACTTTTGACTTTTTAAGGTGTAGTTTTTGTTGAATATTTTCTGGACTGCTGGTAAGGTCAACAATTTTTGTTTTGTGGTGTTTATTTGGAGACCAATTTGTCAGAGATATTTTGGAAAGGTTTGTTTTCATTTGAATATCTTGATGTGATGAACTCAAAGGCTATATCGTCGAAAATCCAGGTCTTCTAAATTTTATCAACCCTTGATGCCCATATTTGCGTTATTGGTGCATTTTCGCATGACCCAGTCAATTGCTTTTCCAAAGAGCATTGGCGATAAGACGCAGCCTTGTTTCCTCCTGTTTAAGACCAGTCAGAGTTACCGAAATATGTTCTTACATTTTGGCGTTTCCCTGTAAAAGGGATTTTATGATGTTGATGAATTTAGTAGGAAACCATATTTTTTGAGTATTTTCCCAAAAGCGTAGGAGGGTGAATACTGTCAAACGCTTTCTGAAAATCAACAAAGTTGATGATTAAATTCGATTGAAATTCTACGAACTCTTCAATGATTACTCTTAGTGTGAAGATGTGATCTATGCATGCTCGTTTTGGTCTAAACCTTGCTTGTTCTTCTCTTAGCCTTTCATCATAGATTTTCAGTCTCTCAGTACATGCTACAAAAAGTTTTCCCTGCACTGACAGTAAATGATCCCCATTATTACAATCAGACAAATCTCCTTTTTAGGTAATTTGAAAAAAATTTACATCTTTCCACTGTTGTGGTGAGTTCATTTGCCGATTTCATTTATAAGTTGGGTATATGTTGTAAGTTTTATCATCTGCTGCTTTGAGCATTTCTCCAGAGATGTTATCATCACCAACCGCTTTGTTGTTTCTCAATTTTTAATGGCAGATTTCAACTCTTCCAGTGTGAATGGCTCCCGGGAAACTCTAGTGTGGGCATGGTGATTTCTTCATCTAGGTTGGAAACAATCTCTGGTTGCGGTCTATTTAGTATTTTTTTAAAATGTTCTGCCCATCGTTGTTTTTGTTGTTCTTCTGACAGCAGTATCCTACCTTGATTGTCTTTGATGGGTTTTTTTTGTTGTAGGGTATGTTTGCATAGTTGCTTCATAATGTGGAATACGGTCTTGTTGTTCCCAGTATTTGTTGTTCCCAATTTCCGCATCGGTGGCTAGATTGTGAATAACGTTTTGTTTATCTTTTCGTGTTCTTGACTTCACCTCTTTATCTAACATAGTGTATTTTGTTTCTTGTATCGTATCAAACTTGTCTTTCGTTGATAGAAGAGTTAGTTTTGCTTGTTTCCTTTCTTGAATTTTGTCCAGGTGTTTCCTTAGCCACTTTTTCTTCTGTCTTTGGACATACCCCACTGTGTTTTTTTCAGCATTTATCAGCGTGTTTTTTAGAAAGTCCCAATTTTCTTCTATGTTGTTCTTTGTGTTCCATTTACCCTTTTGTTTTCTTTGTTCGTGTAGGTATTTCGTTTCCTCTGTGTTAAATTGAGTTTGTTCTTTTACCAGTAGGGACTGTGGGTTATTTTTTTGCTTCTAGGTGGTTTATATAGTGACGAGTTTTTTTTTATTTTGGCAATGCAGGGTTTTGATCGCTGCCAACATCACTCCTCTGTAGGCTCAGGCATCTTGTATTGATGAACGGAATTTGGTATTAATGCAAAATGGTCAATCTGGTTTTTGTGATGTTATCAGGCAGTTCCACGTAATTTTATGAATGTTTTTGTGGAAACAAGGGTTTGCTATTACAGGCAGCACGTAAGTGCTAATGATATACAAAGTAAGCGTGGGGAACATAGGTGTTGGGGGACCACCCCAGGCAGAAGCTGAAAAGCCAGTAGAGGGTAAAATCAGTTCAAATCAAAAGGGCTCGGCAAGTGTCTCGAAAAACACTTACACATCAATGACACATGGGAAAATTTCGATAAACTCCCTCAAGAGGCCAAGCGCAGATCACCTTTGGTAAATTTTTAGAGCGCAAATCCTAAAGTTAGGTTTTAGTGCCTAACGAAACTGCCCTTCATGTGACAACCGGGCAGGGTATTGTTGCATTAACAACTAACATCCACGGAAGAACTGGGGTGGGTGATGTTGGTGAGCGCAACATTTCAGTTCCGTTGCTAACGCCGATTGAAACGACTTTCTAGAATATATGTGCGCAGCTCCAGTTCAGTGTTTCCCCGGGTAACGGAAAATGCAGAGTGCACAGGGGCCATGTTCCGACAAACCGCCTGACAGGTTTAAAATACTCCCACTCAAAAAAACTCACCGTGGATAGAAAAAAAAGGCCTATAATACAAAGCCTTAGCTGGTATAAACCAAACATTGGCTAAGGGAACACTTTTCGGTCATCCTACAGTGTAAAATGAAGTTCAAACACCATTGCTCAGATTATATAAAGCCAACATGTGATCGTTTGCATGACAAGCATATCGTTTCCCAAAGACTGAGAATGTTCCCAATCTGGACCAACCCCATATAGTCAGAAAGAGCGTATATTTGGCATACTCTTTGGAAGATCATAAAGCCCAAATATACTGCAAAAATGATCTTAAAGAAGCAATGAGATGCAAGATGGTGACAGTTCCAGTGATTAGCTCTAGAAGTGTCAAAAATTCCCAGCCCTAAACAGGAGCGATCTCCCTTCAGCGCAAGTAATGCTCTTTGGCGTAGATCAAGCAAATTTAAAGGGACTAAAAAATCATTAAAGATTGTTTGTCATACGATGCGCACAGAACACCTCTCCAAGGCAGAAATCCTATAGAAGTCTCCTCACTAATTGCTCTGTTCTAAAGTACCAATGGTACGAGGACACAAAGCAAGAGTTTCAGGAAAACATTTTTCCTGCAAGGGATCACCTTGGAGGATCTAAGCTACAATACCTCTGAAGTCGGCGAGGATGTCCGTATGGTTGAGCGACACATGTGAAAGATTAATATAGGTCTCACGCAAAAATCAGTCAAAAACGCAATACCAGGCCTCATGACTTTCCGTCTGAATTAAACAGCGGGCGTAGAAAAAGATCAAAAAACGATGAACAGAAAGATAAGTTAAAATGACAAATATAACAAAAGTACACTATAACTATCGTAACCACCTTGATGTACATGCCTTCGAGAAGATTTTAAAGCACGGCTTAATCATGAGTGTAATGTTAATATTTCAAGAAATGACCTCAATAATTTCAGAATACAAACGCTGGCAAATTCAAACATATTTACACATCATCATCATCAAGGTGCGCATCCTTTATGGACGTTTCTCTTTGCAGCACATCTGAAATTCATCTGTCTTGCCACTTCTGATGGTCATGTTCATGGTTTCTTTAATATCTTGTAGCCTCTTCTTCTTGGTCTGCCTCTGCGTCCTGGGACCCTGTCCTCTAATTTTTCTTTGGCCATCGTGACGCTTGATGTGACCAAAGTGTGTGATATTCTATGCCAGTATGTTGTTTATCAGCAAATTCTCCTTGACATTCAGTTCCTTCAGGACATCAGTGTTCTTTATTTTTTATGTCCATGGTATTCGTAGGATCTTTTTGTAACATTTAGTTTCGAAGGACTGGATTTTCGTTCTTAATTTGTTTGTAATAGTTCATGATTCACCAGAGTAACTGGGAATATGCATGCTCTCAATATTTTTATTTCAGTATTTTGCTGGTGTTTTTCCCCCACGTTCTTCATTGTGTTTAACTTCTTGATTCTATTCCCAATGTTCTTGAGATTCTTTGGTGCAATCACCGTTTATTAATTATTGAGCTCAGCTATTCGTAGCTTTCTACATTGGAGTTCGTCTTTTTTATTTTGATGTTATGAGACTTTTGCTTTGTCAGATGACATGATTTTTGTTTTTGTGTATTCAAATATAGATGTTGGTCTTCACTATGTTTCTTGTTCGTCATGATTAGGTTTCCAAACCCTATTTGCTGGTGGATAATAATCTGTATCGTCTGTATATAAGCTCTGTATGCATTTGCCACCTATAGTAAAAGTGTCGTAATTCAAATAGTTGGATAGTCTTTTACATTCCTCCCTGATGTTCTCCCCATATATGTTGAATAAGTATGGTGACAAAAAACATACCTTCGTCCCTTTTGAATCTCGAACCATTCAGCTATTTCACCTCCTATTTTAATAGTTCCTGTTGTTCTGGTATAGAATTCTATAAGTTGCATTATTTTGTTGGAAAGTGCATTCTTTCTGATGTTTCCACATTTTCTGGTGTTGTATATGGTCAAGCCGTGCTATAGTCTATGAACATGCATGCAGGTCTATGTTGTATTATCTGCATTTCTCGATAATGTCTCATGCTACAAATATGGTCTCTGGTGCCTCTACCTCCTCTGAAACCTGCTTGTGTTTCGTGTATTTCATCTTTTAATTTGTGTTCCATCCTCTTATTATGATTCTTGTGGATTTTGCTTGCGTGACTTTTAAGGGCAAAAGTTATGTAGTTGGTGCATAGTTTCATGTTTCCCTTTTTTGGAATAGCTATAAATATGTTTTTTTTCCATTCCTTTGGCCAGGAGGAGCTATTCCATATCTTTATGCACAATTTATGATATACCAATACTGGCCTCCCCTGCTTGAATTAATTGCTGTTTTTTATCATCGCCCCCTGGTGACTTCCCTCTCTTCAGGCTTTTGATGGGTGCACTTATCAACATGAGCTCGGGTTTTCTGTCTCTTCGATTTCTTTTATTATGTTATGTGGATTTTTAGATGTGTCTTCTTATGTTTCTGCAGTACTCACGCCATCTTTCTAGTACATCTTTCTTTTCTGTTAATGTTTTGCCATTTTTATCGTTTATGACTTGTATTGATAGCAAGCCCGTGTCATTATATTAATTTCGTTGTACATTTCTCTCTCTTTCCTTTGTTTCCTTAATTCATCAATTTTATTGCATGAGGTGACTATGTTTCTTGTCTTTTCGGATTTCTTTCTTGACTTCTCTTTAGATTTTATATTCAGTGCTGTTTCGTTTAACCCCGTTTTTTTTAGCTTTCTTCTTTCTTTAAATAGCTTCAGTGTTTTTTCAGTTATGTAGACATGTTTCTTGTATACTTTCCTGGGTATGATGTTTTGTGCGTGAAGAGTAATATATCTTTGCCTGTGTTGCCAGTTCGTCAGGTGTCATGTCCTCTTGAGCCGCCATAAGTATGTCAAATTTGTTTTTATTTCTATGGTGTATTCTAGTGGAATGGCATTTGTATAAAAATGTATAGGCCAGCTGCTTTCTTTGTTGTCTTATCTTAATTGAAACTCTGCCACCAGAGTTCTGGTCGGAGAAAAGGTCTGTTTCAAGTGTCTTTACTAATAGAATACCTGTTATCCATCTTCTTTGGATCAAGATGTAATCTATTTGGTTTCTGGTGTTGCCATCCGGTGAGGTCTAGGTGTATAGTCTTCTTGAATGTTCCCCTGTTTAGGGTGTTCGTAATGGAGATATTTTTTCTAGGCAGAATTCAAATGGCCATACAATCGTTCAACACCATGTTACCAGTGTCAAACATGGCCAATAACAGCAGCTAATGAGCGGAAAATCATAACTACAGAGATGAGGTGTCTTAGAAGAGCTGCAGGTGTGACACATCTTTCAGAATATTGTTTCGGCAAAAGTAAAAATTTGCATTATTCATTGAGACAACTGATGGAAGAAAACCAAACATAACAAGACTTTTAGTGGGCATACATTGCCCAAAAAAATGTCCTCGACAAAGTCGAGAGAAACAAACTTTGGGATTTACAAAAAAGCACATCAACAATTAAAAAGGTTTGTAAGAGAGTCAAGTAAAAGTTAAAAAAGAACAAAGCTGGAACATCAAAAACATGTATAATAAATTCAGGGTAAGACAATGATGGTTCCCCACCCTGTTATAACATAAATGTACATCAAAAGTAGAAGCAGACATAGTGGAATTAAAATTATTTCAGAACTTTAAATCGGAGATGACCAAGTACTGATTGGGAAAGCGAGAATATCTCAAGAACTATCTGGGCAGATTGCATCAAAGGACAGGTCAATAAGTATCTCATTTTAATAATTAAATAATTAAATATTCAAGACACACATGGATGAAATTAA
>JADZMA010001850.1:0-14550 GCA_020796225.1 Arion vulgaris
TAACCATGTCCTATATAGAGTCCACTAGCTATTGCGCTGGAAAATCAATGAACCCAAAACTACAAACTCGACAAACCAAACAAGAAATTAAGAACTCATAAACCAAACAAGTAGTAAACAAAGCAACAAGGACGACTAAGATAACACTACCACCATTACTCTTATCGTAATTTTAACTCATGAGTTCCCTATAGCTGGCTCTGTAAGCGTCGTTCATGAGGACGTGCTTCATTTGTTTGATGTATGTATGATTGACACGAGGACGTGCTTCATTTGTTTGATGTATGTATGATTGACATGAGAACGTGCTTGATTTGTTTGATGCATGTATGATTGACATGAGGACGTGTTTCATTTGTTTGATGTATGTATGATTGACATGAGGACGTGCTTCATTTGTTTGATGTATGTATGATTGACATAAGAACGTGCTTGATTTGTTTGATGCATGTATGATTGACATGAGGACGTGTTTCATTTGTTTGATGTATGTATGATTGACATGAGGACGTGCTTGATTTGTTTGATGTATGTATGATTGACATGAGAACGTGCTTGATTTGTTTGATGCATGTATGATTGACATGAGGACGTGTTTCATTTGTTTGATGTATGTATGATTGACATGAGAACGTGCTTCATTTGTTTGATGTATGTATGATTGACATGAGGACGTGCTTGATTTGTTTGATGTATGTATGATTGACATGAGAACGTGCTTGATTTGTTTGATGCATGTATGATTGACATGAGGACGTGTTTCATTTGTTTGATGTATGTATGATTGACATGAGAACGTGCTTCATTTGTTTGATGTATGTATGATTGACATGACCGCGGAATGTGAATTGATGAACGGAACAAATGTCATTATCCTCAAACACTTTCGTTTTTATATTCTTCTACTTCAAACGCTCCATATCGAACACTTGTTAAACCATTCTTTGTGATTTGTATGTTATCCGAGCTTACGAGCGATTGGACGTTGTGCCAGTTATACGCCTACAGGTAGGTCAGCACATCCAATTTATGCCATGCATTTTATTTACTACTGTAGCTACCCTAGGCCCCTAACTCAGTAAGGGCTGTACTGTGCTATGATAAAGAGAGGCGGCCGCATCAGGCAGCACCGTAAGGGAGCGGTATAACCAGTGAAATCAAAGTACAATTTGAACCATTCTATAATTAAAAAGCACAGTCACAAAAAATAGCTGCAAGTGAAATGCGCTGCCTGAGTCACCAACATCAGCATAAGAAAGCAAGTTGACACAGAACCTTGCTTGAATTACATTTAGAAACAATCCAAACTCCACAGTATGCAGAGTCTTCTACAACAGAACATCAGGAAAGAAGGTGAGAAGACCATGAAAAAGATGGTTAGATGTCATAGCAGAATTCTGTCAAAGAGCAAAAATAACAATCACACAAGCCAGCTGAACAGCGCAAGACAAAAACAAAAAACCACACTTTGCAACAACCCGGTAGAAGTGTGACGACAAAAGAAGAAGAATTAAAAATCTTTACACAACGCTTTTCTATATTGGTCTATGTTATTCCGATACATTGACTGTCGCTCTAGAGCATAGATTCCCAAACCTTTTCGGCACACGGCCCACTTTGCTAAACATAACCGTTGTAATGCCCTCCACATTATAACAGTTTGCCAACGCCCACCTCCCCCACCCCATATATACATTCTCTATTTTCTCTTTGATATAGAAAATTGATATACATTTATGTCATACATGGTCAATTTTCAAATGATTATTTGCATGAAATAGAACATTGATGAAAAAATGGATCGTGAAAAGACGGACATAAGATGCATTCAAATTTTAAATGATTGTTCAATCGCGAAATCACGAAAATAATTTATTTTAAAATATTTATTATTAATTTCTTCTTAAAGGAGCCACCGACCCCTAATCGCCTGAATACCCCCTAAATTATTCTGAACCCAATATCGCCCCCTCCCCTAGAACGCTTCAGCCCCACTGGGGCAGTAGCGCCCACTTTGGGAAACGCTGCTCTAGAATCTAGAGAGTTTCTATGGAGATACACGACTAGAATAATTATTTGACGTAGACTATTTCCGGTCATCATATTAGATTCAACACGCATTCTTCATATGAAGTGAAGTGAACATGAACAAATGAAACTTGATGAACCTTTCAGACAGTGTCTCAGCGGTCGTTGGCGGTGCTATGACACTTAATGTAACACAGTATCCTTTTATGTCGACCTAGAAACGGTTGTTTTCTAGCAATTGTTCTAGCAGACATGTGTCCTAACGGTATCGTTGTGCGGGCGTTCTTACTAGTTGGATCGATACGAATACGTGTATTTGGCTTCAACACGTTATATGCCCTTTTCGTCTTTCTTCTTCTTCAACTTTCAGCTCCCAACGGAGCACAGGTTCTCAACAAACTTCTTCCAGCCATTCCTTTCTCTTGCCATCCCTTCCAATTCTTTCCACGTCTTGTCTATCCTTTTCATATCAGTCTCCAGTTCTCTTCTCCGTCAATTGCTAGACCTTCCACTACTCCTCTTTTCTTACTGGTTCCAAAACAATGACTGTCTTGCAATGGTCCCAGTATGTCTTCTCAATGGGTGAGCTACCCAACTGAATGTATTTGGTATACAAAGAGCGCTTTTTCTTCTGTACAGACGGTCAATAGTCAAGTGTTTTACTATGAGAAATCCTGAGTTTACACATGTCTCTCTTGTCTTTCAGTTCATCGCTAAGTCTCTTTTCTAATGCGATGTACGAAAATCAACAAATCTGAGGTGGTCAGACTGGATCAGATCAGATCTGGAGAAAATCGTTAGGGTGGCTGCGG
This sequence comes from Arion vulgaris, assembly GCA_020796225.1. Classification (NCBI taxonomy): domain Eukaryota; kingdom Metazoa; phylum Mollusca; class Gastropoda; order Stylommatophora; family Arionidae; genus Arion; species Arion vulgaris. The sequence continues at coordinate 2,841 of JADZMA010001850.1, forward strand.
TAATACTGAGAAATAGGTGATAGAGCAAAGACTGGTATATACAGTATTACATAAGAAGGAAAAAATTAATTATAAGATACTAGCTGTACCCTGCGCGCTTGCTACTGCCTTCACAGAAAAGGAATGAAAGGAAACTTGCTATAACAATATGTAGTAATTATTTGTTTTATCATTGTCCTTTTGTTCATTTTCTTGGACAAAAAAAACTTACAATTTAACGTTTCATTTCAATTCTGTTTATTGAAGTGCTTTTGGATATACAATATTTTTGTTTTTCCATCTGGTGCATACACGAATAAATCAGAATGTTTTCCGACGCGTGAACAGACCACATATAGCTGTCCATGTGAAAAGCAGGGATTTTCCAAATGTAGTCCACACACTTGTAGTGATTGTCCTTGTGATTTGTTGATGGTCATTGCAAAGGCGAGTCGCACCGGAAACTGCAAGCGTTTGAATTCGAATGGCATGTCTGTTGGAATCATTGGGATGCGTGGCAATAGTATATCTTCTCCTTTAAATTTTCCATTTAAAATTGTACCTTCGATGATATTGTGCATCATATTTTTCACTAAAAGCCTGGTACCGTTGCAAAGTCGTGGTGGATTAATGTTTCTGAGAAGAATGATAGGCACGCCAATTTTCAATGTTAAAACATGTGGTGGCATGCCTGGCAAATCAAGTGAATTCAAGAATTCAGTTGGATAATTGACAACTTCGTCTTGATTCATTACAGTATCGATGGACTTATACGTTGTCACTTCGTCTGGTATTTTGTTTTGAATGCTCAAATTCATGTCATATACATCCTTGTTTTTGCTGCTAATTTTGCACGTGCACTGAGCCACTGATGATTTTTGTAATTATGTGCAATATTTGGGAAAACTTTTTGAATCAATTTGTCTGTGGTAGCTATGATGTTACAGAAGTTTGTTGGCAATGTGATACATCGTGTGGAATCATCGATTGGCATTTTCCCATTCCCAATATCCAACAATTGTTTTGCGAAACGTTCAGAGGTTTCATCATGTTGTAGTTGTATACGCATATTGGTCTTCAAAGTCAATTTCTGTATGTGTCGCCATAAAATTGATGATTTCAGGCATGCATTAAGTTCATCAGCGGGTGTTGATCTTGGTATAACTGGAAGAGTTTGCCGGAAATCGCCAGACAATAAAATGAGTGCGCCACCGAAAAGCTGGTCATTTCCTCTCAAATCTTTCAGTGTACGATGAAGCGCTTCTAATGCTTTTTATGCGCCATAGTACATTCATCCCATATAATGAGTTGATATAATTGGAGTACTTTACAAGCTGTCTACGCAGAATACTAAAAATACACTGGCAGGACAAAATTCCAGACAGCGAAGTCCTCTCAAGAGCAAAGATCCCAAGCGTCAACACCCTGTTGCAGAAGGCCCAACTGAGATGGGTCGGTCACGTTGCTCGAATGCCTGATAAACGCATCCCAAAACAGTTGATGTATGGCGAAGCTTGAAGGGGGCAGACGTTTAGCTGGTGGACAGAAAAACGCTTTAAAGACACTCTTAAAGTGTCTCTGAAATGCTTCGATATAGACAATACGTGCTGGGAATCCCTTGCACAAGATCGCCAAATGTGGCGCTGTAACAACAAAAGAGAACCCGAATAGCTGAGAATCATCGTATTGTTGAGTCACAGAGAAAACGAGCAGCGCGAAAAGACAGAGCACACAACACGCACATGTCTAACCTTGATCATGTATGCCCCACCTGTGGTCAGGGATTCTGTTCTAGGATTGGACTCTACAGTCACCTCCGCACACAGAGAGGTGCAACAGTACACGTCTGAGATTGTTGTCATCATCGCTTGCGATGGACGGCTATTACATATTACTTTACCCATTGCAGAATTTTTGTTGATATTGCATGTTGGTGTCTCAGTGATTTGCATATTCAATGGCAATTTCAGCGCTGAATGCGCTGTTCGGCCACCATCTAAAGAGTTGCTGCAATTCCAGAAGATGCGATTGCCAGTGCAATATTATTTCGTGATCGTATGGTTGACAAAATAAGTGAAATGAGAAAAGTTTTGCCTGTGCCTCCGGGCGCATCTATGAAATACAATCCACCGTTTTGACTTGTAATTGCATGCATAATTCTGTCATATGCTATGTGTTGTTCCGGAATCAATTTTGGAAGATTCGTTTGAACAAATGTACTCAATTCGTTGATATCAAAGTGTGTTTCTCGTTCCAACTCACAATCGAAAGGTTGTTTGCAGATCGTTCTGGCGCATCCATTCCCAATTGCACAGTGCTTTATTAGTGATTGCCAAACATATGTCCTCAATTGAAACCAATGCCTCATTATATACGTTTGGTGTGAATTGAATGTCAGGATTTTGATTCGTCGCACGCAAGCGATGTAGGATGTCTTCACTCGTGTAGTCTTTGTATTTTTCCCAAAGTTCTTTTGGATTGGATGGAAGCATGTTGTTAATATTATTGCAAATAATGTGCGTATTTGCTGTGGTCGTGCAGTATTGGATGCATCAGCGAGTGAAGTGTCCCAATGTGCATCGTTTTCAAGAAGATTTAATTCTTGGCAAGCTTCACGATAAGTAGCACATACATGACCGTTAACTGTTCTCAAGTCTTGGAAGGATGTTGGTCCACGTATCCATTAACAGTAATCGCAAGTAAAAGCATTCTGCATTGTTTGGATGAACAGTGTACAAACGGCCTAACGCATTGGTCGAATATAAATTGGAATGTCCTTCAACTACTTTACCTTGTTCGAGACGTTGAAACTTTTTCGCTGCTGCATTCCATGTGTAGTATGTTGGCAGTTCTCAGAGTAAAGTAGCGTCTTTGCAAATATATCATCTCTACACAATAGAGAAAATGCAGTTAACGTTGTTGGCGATGTTGACAATGCTCGTGCATGTGCATTATCTGTTGAGAAGTACACGCGCTGTCCATTTCAAGGTGACTGCCAAATGAACAACTGTTGGATGTCGTTCATGAATTGGAAATGATAAAATGCGCCATACTGCTTCATTGCTACTAATGTAGCGTCCCAGTTGATAAAGCTCGATTTCATCGATGGATGCATTTATATTTGCCACTCCAAAAACTGCCATATCGCTTCCTTTGTTGACATATTTGAAAATGTACTTGATCGATTTCACCGAATTGCAATACTCAACATTTATGTGTGCTTTGTACGTTCATAATAATTATAATCATAATTTGTATTGTAATGGAAAGCACCTAGATTTAAATCAGCGTGCAGTGTAGTCTGGATTGAGTAGTGCGTATCCGAGCGGTTTGCAGTCTTGCTTCCCGTTGCTCGATTGTTTCAGCTAAACGGACTTGAGCAGTCTTGCCTCATGATGCTCGTCTGTTTCAGACGAACGGGCTTCAGCAGTGCGAACTCGAACAGTTTTCAGTCTTGCTTCCCGTTGTTCGTATGTTTCAGACGAACGGGCTTCAGCAGTGCGAACTCGATTGGTTCCTAGTCTTGCTTCACGTTGCTCGTCTGTTTCAGACGAACGGGCTTCAGCAGTGCGAACTCGAACAGTTTTCAGTCTTGCTTCCCGTTGCTCGAATGTTTCAGACGAACGGACTTGAGCAGTGCGAACTCGAACGGTTTCCAGTCTTGCTTCCCGTTGCTCATCTGTTTCTGAAGCTAGTAATGCCTTTCTTTTTCGTGATCTAGGTGTAGATGGGCCAATAGCTTTTCGTTTGGGAGGCATAATTGAAAATGTGTGGAAAATTCGTTGAAGTTTCGCTGGAATAAATAAAAAAATTAGCATTTGATTAAATTCTATTAGGAAATGCATATCTACTATATATATTAACATATAAATCAGAAATGCGCGTAATATGTTTTGAAAAATCAGTTAAACTGTATAAATCATTTGTCCAAACTACTCACTACTGGCGCGCCACCTATTGCGAAATGGTTGTACTAATTGAGAATTGCACGCCGCTATAGCGGTCAATGGTATGGATTGATTTACAAAATAATAAATGGTAACCCTGTTTCTGTCGTGTAATCTAATATTGGGTAATATTCATACATAAACGTGTACATTGTACATCAGGTAAACGTTGATGGCAAAATAACCATCTTGCCATTTATGAAATGCCAACCAATAGCTTCCCTCAAATGAACGTATTCCTCGGATCGTAGTTTTGTTTGGTTTAATCGAATATAGAGCAATTTTTGCCAACATAGCTAACAAACATTGATGGAATAGTTGGCGATAACTTAAATATGATTTGCAGTATCTATGATCATGATTAGAAACAAACCTGGATTGCGTATTTTAAATTCAGCTTGTTTGAAATATTGACTTGAATCATACGTCATCGAATCGTGTAGATGCGCATACTGTAAACTTTCGGAAGAAACTCTCGATGAAATTTGCGTTTTTCGATTTTTAAAAGATTTTTCTCTAAAATTGTCAGCGATACATATTTAAAACTATGACAGGTAGCATTCCGACATCAAAACAAACATAAACAAACATATCCTATAAATTTCAGCTAAATCTCATGTGTATATACTAATACGTACACCGTAGACTTCCGGAAACGTTAATGGCAATTTGGTTAGAAACTCTCGATGAAATGAGCGTGTTATTATTTTTAGATTTTTCGAAAAGCTTCAGCGCTACCTATTTCAAACTGTGACAGGTAGCATCCCGACATCAAAACAAACATATCCTGTAAATTTCAACTACATCTGTTCAGTAGTTTCCGAGTCTATAGGTAACAAACATACAAACATAAATCCATACATTCATTTTATATATAATAAATATATAAATATAATATATAATATATATATAATAATATAATATATATGATATAGAAGATAGAAGATAGATAGATAGAAGATTAAGTAAGCATTAGTGTTACTATATTCTAGTAGATAATACAAGATAAATAATGTCATTCAACATTATCATCATCAAGTAGCATGTCCCTTACGGAACTTGGCTCCCATGACAGCAGTCGAAACCTCTCTTCGTGTGAGATTCCCGCGTCAGCAGCCATTTCTCAGATCGTCAATGACATCTTGCAACCATCGTCTTCTAGGTCTTCCTCTCATTCTTCTTCCAGGCATCATTCCTTCCAAAATTATCTTCTCAGTGCACTCATGTCGTTTGATATGTCCGATATATTTTATTGTTCTTGATTGTATGCTCTTTAATAGCCAACTCTCTTTAATATCAAGCTGTTGCAGAACGGAAGCATTTGCTCTTTTCTCTGTCCATGATATTCTAAGTACTCGTCTGTAGCATTTGCATTCAAAGGCATTAATGATCTTCTCCGCCGCTTTGTCAATGGCCCATGTCTCACAACCATAATGTTCCCAAGGAAAAAACTCAGGCTCTTAAACACTTGATTTTTTATGTAATTATTTAGGTTAAAAGCAGCATAAATATTTAATAACGAAAGAAAAATGTCAACAATTTACAGATTACTCAATTATTGTGGAGAATAAATTATTCAGAACGAGATAAGATCAAACATAGCAATTTTGTAAAGTCAATAATAATAATATTGAGTAGAGAAAATCTAATGAACGCTTCATCAACTTTCTAACTCATCAACTCTACATGGAAAATAATTGATTAACGAAAGGAGTATGGTTATGAAGAGATTGAGAAATTATCCAAGAAATGAAGAAAATATGCTCAAGCTAGAACAAATATCACTGATAATTGAATGACGAAGAAATAGATCAGCAGTTTGGACATATAAGGTCCAGGTCACCGCAGAGAAGGTGCATGTCAGCAGTTCAATAGAGACCAATATATGTCTTTAACGTCACCAATAAACTGAGATACTATCAGTTCATCAACATGCTTCAATTGTGTTCATTTAATGTGTGTAACCAGCCAAATATTGATAACATTTGCTATTTTTTGTTATTCAGTTATCTGTCATTTAATTGATTTTTCTACAAGGCGCTTATTCTTATTTTTAATATGTTTTTAGCCTACACGCTCTGATATAACCAACAAGAGATGATGATTCGGTCTTAGGTTGAAATGTGCGAGTCTCGGCTTGAATACTCTACATAACTAAACAAATAATTTCGTTATTGGACCGACAACACTACAATACGTGCGCATCAAGTGTGCTCAATCTCTACTCACAGCTATCGAAGTGTTTGCATGCTGATGGTTTCCATTACTCGCTGGTTAAATATACTTCTCATTCTGGACAATATAAACCCACTCTTACGTATACAAGATTTGATTAAAGATTAATTCAATCACAGTCATGACACGTCATCAATTTGTGGGTACTTATCCAACCATATAGAGAAACTGCAGTATGTTCCGATTATTCACCACTACCTATTACCTACGTTTGATAAAATGGACAGCTGCAATAGTGTTCCTTAACATTTGATAAGTGGTAGTTTTTTTTTTTTTTTCTTTCGTCGCTTTCAACTCAGACGAAGTTCCATCTCTGAAACTGATTTTGCGTGAAAATCTGTTTTTCCAATTTCTTACAATGGCAGCAACGTGCACATTGTAAATTACTTTCACTGGCAGCCTGTGCTCAATGTACTCGTAATTAGTATTCCTCGCCATACAGGCAGATTTTCTCCGACTTCAGAGGTACTCACGTTATCGTCCTGAGTAAGACCAGGGACTCGAACAAATGCCGGACAGTAGGTTTGAACCCGAGCTATGAGGCGTCTCACATCTAGCAGGCCGAGCTACTATCAACTACTCTAGGCAGTCCCCTGATAAGTGGTAGTAAGAATCATCATCATGGCACCCTGGACTGATCTGTTTGTGTTCAAATCTCCTCCTCAACATTTCTATCAGAGTAAGATGTCTGATCACTCTAGTTTTGTGTTGACTAAATCAAACACCTTGTGCAACTAGTAGAGTGTTCTTGTCTGGTAGTTCTCAGCTTCAGTCTTATCTCCTTCACTCTGCATAGGGATGACGATCCATACTTGCCACTACACAAATATATTTTCTTTTTTTATCTCTGGTCATACGTTTAGTTTAATGTAGCCCCCAAACTGGGCAGTCAGCTTCAGGTCTGTCAGGTTTCCCGAAAGCTTAGTTTTTAGGTCGACTATGGGAACATGTTATTTCTCACCCTGGAGAGGACAGTCTTGGAGTACATGCTCCGGTGTCTGTTCCACCTGCTGACACTGGCAGAGAGCTGTTTGACTTATTCCTAGTCTAAGTTAATCTTCTCAATCTGCTTCACTGTTTGGTATTAATAATGTATGAAGTATCTAACCAACATTCAAAGACGTAATTTCTGAATAAAATCTACGTATATATTTCTACAATTGTTGTAAATTGGTCACTGTTATCTTTTAAGACACAAATGTTATCTAAAACGATTAAGAAGAGGAAGAATTATTCGTATTTGTCTATTTATTCCAGTCTAGAGCTGTTTATTAGCGAAACGCGTCAGAATAAAGTACTTTAGTTTGACAAAATACAAACAGTGACGATACACAGCAACGTTTCGACCAAAAGTGACGAATTTCATAGAACACTACATATGGACTACCGTATGTAGTAGTTCATATGTGATGTTCTTTGAAATTCGTCACTCCTGTTGTATTGTTTGCTTGATAAAGGCCTTTTGGTCGAAAAGTTGTTGTGTATCGTCACTGTGTTTGTATTTTGTAAAACTAAAGTACTTTGTTCTTACGTGTTTCGCTAATTTACTACGTTTTACTGCAGTTTCCTCCTTTATCGATTAGAGCTGTTTATTATATGATATACACAGAGCTGATTGTTTTTATTGATGATAAACAAAAAGCTGTTTAATTTCCTTATAAATGATATCACAAAAGTTATTTGTTTCGATAAATGATAAACATACACCATTTTGTTAATTTCGATGATGTACGCAAAGATGTCATATGTACGTAAAGATGTCATATGTACGCAAAGATGTCATATGTACGCAAAGATGTCATATGTATGCAAGATGTCATATGTACGTAAAGATGTCATATGTACGTAAAGATGTTATATGTACGCAAAGATGTCATATGAACGTAAAGATGTCATATGTACGTAAAGATGTCATATGTACGCAAAGATGTCATATGTACTTAAAGATGTCATATGTACGCAAAGATGTCATATGTACGTAAATATGCCATATGTACGCAAAGATGTCATATGTACGTAAAGATGCCATATGTACGCAAAGATGTCATATGTACGTAAAGATGTCATATGTACGTAAAGATGTCATATGTACGCAAATATGCCATATGTACGTAAATATGTCATATGTACGCAAATATGTCATATGTACGTAAAGATGTCATATGTACGCAAATATGTCATATGTACGTAAAGATGTCATATGAAGGCGAAGAAAGAAAATTAGTATTTAAAAAAGAAAATGTAGATGACCTACTTAGTAATAAGATGAAAGAAAATTAAGATGACCTACTTAGTAATAAGATGAAAGAAAATGTAGATGATCTACGTAATGTCAACATTTAGAAAAACGGTTTATGAATTGCTACTAGAAGTTTGAGAAGATGGAAATTTAAACACTTTAAGCAGACACTTTTCTCTTGATGGTTATACTTACCATAAGAGGAAGAAAATTAGCTCTAAGTCTAGACATTAAGTGATTCAGACATACACATTAAGCTCTTATCTACTCGCTCTTGTAGATGAGAAATGAGACATCCTTAACCACGGCTTAGAACGTCACGCACGTTTGTATCACAAATATGTCATTCTTTCTTTTATGTGAAATTCGAATCTGTAGCAGGAATCTCTGCGGTATATGGGTAGGGTGTTTGCATCACTCATTAAATGTACTAATTTCGAATCCCATGTTGAACGATCAGACTATACGTGACATAGTTTCATAGTAGGTGAAATCGAGTGACTAGTCTTGTCAAAGACGAACAACAAAATTTAGATCCCGTGTTTAAGTAGAATCCGTTAAAAGATCACGAAAGAATTTAAGTAGAATCCGTTAAAGATCATAGAGAGAAATTTAAGTAGAATCCGTTAAAAGATCATAGAGAGAAATTTAAGTAGAATCTGTTAAAAGATCATAGAGAGAAATGAATCTAAGAAAATAACAGGCTGTAAAACCCATGTCTGTGCAAAATGAGAACTATCAAAACTAATTAAAATTAATCCCAAGTATACCATTCCTAAACAATTGTAAAAGCGATGATGAACAATAAACGCATAACGAAATTGTATATGCTGAACAGAAAAACGCCCAAAATATGGCAGCTCTGGTGTAAATGTAAAACAACGTAATGTTTCTCAAATCCCATCAAGTTGACAAAATGTGTGGTTTATAAATACATGTACTAGAAACATTCACAGAACATTTCTAGCATCAGATGCACGTTATGAACCAGAGATTGTGAGCAGAATAACTCAAGCGAAAGCAGCTTTTATGAAAATGAAAAACACACTATGCGTGAACTCAGTACCAATGACATTGTGGATACGAGTACTGCAGTGCTGTAATAAATCACTACGTATGTATGACAGCAAATCATGGATAATGAACAATAAGATCGATGGAAACCACAGAGAAATGGTTTTACAGAAGAATGCTGATAATTGCATGGACTCATAGAAAGCAAATGATGAGGTTTTAAACCAGACCTGCACACAAAGAAACCTTATCAAAACTACAAGGATTAGACAATCAAGTTTCTTCTTCTTCTTCTTTGCGTTCATTCTTTACGACCAATTTTAATCACTCTTTGTGATATGTTTGATATCTGCCAAGATAGTGTATACGTTGCACGTTGGTTTGGTAGACCCCTAAACACATAGACTTCTATACGTTTAGGACACGTGCATCCGATTTTATCCAAACCTCCTTAGTCGCCTCTTACGACATGCGGGGGCAGGTAACAGTGGTTCTATTCTTTACACCCCAAATTTGGGCCCCGGAAACCCCCCGGAATAAGTTTTTCCCATAAATGCGAAAAAAGGTTTAGCCCTTTTGGGGCCCACGGAAAAATTCGGGGAAGGAGATAGGGGAATTTTGGGATGGTTACATCGGGGTTCAAAAGGACGCGCAATTAACGCAAAAGGAGAAAATTTGTGGATACGATTATCTACCCGGTTGGCCTGGCATTTGATTGATTGATTGAGATTGACGACTCGTCAGGTTACTTTATGCGCAATGCGGCGGATTTGGTTTGTTCATCCCGATTTTTTTCTTGACATGAAAGAAAACCCCAAGTGACCCCTATTGCCACACTCTGGTGACTGTTTGATTCATTTAATGTGCCCTGCCACAGGCACCTAATTTTGATTTAGCATTTTGTGTTGATTTGTTTTAAATTTTTACCTGAGTTCCAGGCCCAGTAGTTTGTTGGCAGGGGCAACACTTTAAATGGAATTTTTTCAAGCGGGTTCTTCAAGGAACGGCAGTTTGGGCAACCCGTTGCTTGAAGATGAAACCGCAAAATTAAACCCTTAACTAAAATAACAAACTAACTAAGCTAACTTAACTTCTTTTTCTAATTTCCAAATAACTAAAAAACAACTAACAATAACAAATAAAAAACTAACCCTAATAACTAACAACTAACAAACCAACAACCAAATAAACCAACTAACAACCAACAACTAAAACAAAACCAACTAACTCTAACAACTAACTAAACTAATAACAATAAACTAAATCTCTCTTTAAAAAAACTATCTAACAAACAACTAACTAAACTAACTTCCCAAATAACTAAAATAACTAACTAAAACTAACAACTAACTAAAATAACTAATAACTAAAATAACTAAACTAATAAAAAACTAACTAAAATAACTAACTAACTAAAAACAACTAAAATAATAACTAACTAATCCTAAATAAATAAAAAAACTAACTAACTAACTCTATCTAACTAACTAACGAAACAACTAAATCTAATCCCAATTAAAAACTAAAACAACAATAATAACTAACTAAACAATCAACAAATAAATAACTCTCTAATTCTTCCAAAAAATAAACTAATAATAACTAACTAACTAAACTAATAACTAAACTAACTAAAATTTTAAAAAAATAAATAACTAACTAAACTAATAACTAACTAATAAATAATAATTAAAAAACTAACTAATAACTTTTAACTTTTCTAAACTAACCCTCTCTCTTTTAAATAACTAACTAAAATGAACTAATTAAACAACTAACTAACTTTCAAACAACAACAAAAAACAACCCTTTTAAAAAAAACAACTAACAACTAACAAAACAAACAACTAACTAATAACTAAACTAACTCTAAATTAAAAAAACTAACTAAACTAACTAACTAATAACTAACTAATAAACAACAACTAACTAAATAAACAACTAACCAACTAACTAAACTAACTAACTAACTAACTAACTAAATAACTAACTAAATAACTAACTAACTAAACAACTAACTCTAACAAACTAACTAACTAAACTAACTAAACTAACAAATAACTAACTAACTAAACTAACTAACTAACTAACTAACTAAAAACAACTGAACTAATAACAAACTAACAAACAAACTAACTAACAACTAATAAAATAACTAACCAAACAACCCAAACAACTAACTAACTAACTAACTAATAAACTAACTAACAAAAATAACTAAAAATTTTTAAATAATAAACTCTAAATAAAAATAATAACTAAATTTAAAATAACTAACTAAAAAACTTCCCCCTCA
>JADZMA010001851.1:0-14546 GCA_020796225.1 Arion vulgaris
CAGTGCTTTTGGTTCCAAAAATTGCTGTTTACTATGGTTGATGGTGAATTTATTTTCAGTGTTCATTTCTGTTCCCAGGGTTTGTGAGTGGTGAACTTCACCTGTTTCCCCAAGGGGAAAAAAGTATCCCCCCAAAAAAGGTGGTCCTCTGCAATGTAAAGATGAATGCAAGCACAAGATCTGCATCCTGGAAAATTTTTGAGGATGAAAAATCACAGCACTCTTTTAAAGATCCCAGGATAACACAATTATATTTTTTATTTATTTATATATATATATATATATATATATATATATATATATATATATATATATATATATATATATATATATATATATATATATATATATATAAGAGAGAGAGAGAAGAGAGAGAAAACCTTTTCAAAAGTTCTTGCATACCCCTTTAAAATTTCGAATCAACCCAAATTTTTTAACATTTTTATAATTTTTCTAGGCATTATTACATTCAGTAGTTTGCCTTTGCTTTCTGAACAGGTGGTGCCATCATTCTTTGAAAAAATCCCCCGAAACAATTTCCAACAAACTGTCCTTGGCGTTGATTAGAACTCAAACGTTGTGGTTACTAAGGGAGTCACTACCCCCTAAACAGATGCCCCCAAAATTAACCCCTCAACAAAAAGACCAGACTTCTGCACAGAGCACATGGTATGAACAGTCAACCAGACCTTCTTGGCATCAAACAACTTATAAAAAATTTAAAAAACCACTGTTGAAAAAGGCACAGGAAGCAAAAACCACCCTCCAAATTCTTGTCTATAGTGACACATAGCCCTAGAAAGACATGGTACAGGATAAGGAACTTTAAGATAGCAGACTGGCAACTTTTTGAGAATCTGACAACAAACATAGGCATGGGGCATAATAAAATCTTCTTCCCTGCATTCTCACTAGTTTGGTTTAGATTCTCTAATAAAAAACCGTTTGTTTGAAATAACCCCCGTCTCAGTTTTTCACGCAATTTAAATGGGCCACCTTTTTCCCTTCTTAAACCCCTCACACTGGGGGCATTTTTTGTGGATAAATTCCTATGATTTCTGTTTTCCCCGTTTTTTGGCCCTCTTCCAGCAGGGGGGTTTTGGCCACCCTCGTGATGGTGGGCCCCACATATTTATTGGGGGCCTAAATCTAGGGGATTGGCGGCCGTAGAATCCTTACCCCATTCCTCATTGTGGGGTTGGCTGCACCATTTTCGCCTTTTGGCCTGGTCATCTTTTTTCCCTGCAAGCTTTTTTTTTGGGGGTTAGCATTCCCAAATTGGCACGTGCATCCAATTCAAAACCTCCTTGTTTCTTAAAACATGCGTGGCAGGAAACCCCAGTGGTTCTATTCTTTGCACTCAAATTTTTTGGGGTAACCACTAAAGGGCAATCAATCTAACAAAAAAAAAAAACAAAAACTTTGTCTATAACAATATGTCAAAAAATATCATTTTGGGTTTGATCTTTACTAATTTTTGGGTTGATATAATATTTAATATAATCGAAAAGTTTGGGAAAAAAAATGAAAATTTTTGAATATTAAAGTTAAAACCTAAAAAAGCGGGAAATTTATGAAAAAAAAATAAGAACAAACATGGCTCTGTAGAAATTAAAAGACTTTACAAAAAACTGCTCCCCCTCTCGGTCTTGAAATACGGGCCCCCAAGTGTTTTCCTTTTTTAAATTTACATTGGGATCGCTGAGATAATCTAAACGACAATTCCCCCAAAAGGGAAAAAACCTCCCCAAAAAAGAAAGGAGGGCTTTATTTTGGGAAAAGGAAAACTTTTATGTAAAGTTTTGTAATGAAAAAAATTTGATAAACTGTGAACAAAAAAAATAAGATATAAAAAAACAAAGAACAAGGGCTCCCCCCTTGGGTAATGTAGAATATGGCATTGGGGCGGGGGATCGGGCCAATTTCATTTTTGACCCCAAATTTATGGAATACAGAATTCTTCTGGGGAGGCCCCCTATGGTTAAGGGCGACAATTGCCTGGGGAAGGGGTTACGGGTTTAAAAATTAAAGTTCATTTTAAAAAAAGAAAACCCCGGGCAATAAATGCCCTTTTTTCTTTCAAAGAAAGAACTCAAATTTAAAAAGTTTCTAGATTCCAAAAAATTTAATATAACTGTTTTATTTACATTTTCAAATTTTTTATATAATGATGATATTTTTTAAACTTTCAACCTTAAATTTTTTTTTTTTTGTTTCTTGAAACTCCTTTGTTTTGGGAAAACAGGGAGAAAATACACCCGCACTCATCATTATAATTTCACTTTTAAACACTGCCATTTTTTAGGTCTCTTTCCCTTCCAAACCTTTTTGTATCTCAATGGTGAAGTGTTTTATCGTTTCACCTGCCTCATCATTTTAATTTTCCCCCAAACACTGCCTTTTGGGGGGCTACTTTCCATTACAGCCTTTTTGTATCTCAATGGTGAAGTGGTTTTCTCGTTTCACCTGCACTCATCATTTATAAATTTTCCCCAAACACCCGCCATTTTTTGGGGGCTCTTTGACCAGCCTTTTGTATCTCAATGGTGGGAAATGGTTATTCGTTTTCCCCTGCACTCATCATTTTTTTCACTCAAACACTGCCATTTTTGGGGGCTCTTTGATTACAACCCTTTTTTCTCAATGGTGAAGTGGTTATTGTTTTCACCTGCACTCATCATTTTTAATTTTACTCAAAAAACTGCTATTTTGAGGGTCTACTTTGCCCTTACAGCCTTTTTTTCTGGTTTAATGGTTATTCGTTTTCCACTCATCAATAATTTCACTCAAACCTGCCATTTTTTTGGGGTCTTTTATTACAGCCTTTTTTTATCTCAATGGTGAATGGTTATATGTTTTCCCCCTGCCCCATCATTTATAATTTCACCCAAACACTTTCCATTTTTTAGGGGGCACTTTAAATTAAACCTTTTTGTATCTCAATGGTGAAGTGGTTATGTCGTTTTCCCTGCCTCATTTTATAATTTCCTCCAAACACTGCCATTTTGGGGGTCCCACTTTCTCTTAATTTTTTATCTCAATGGTAAAGTGGTTATGTGTTTTTCCCCCGCATATCATTTTAATTTCCTCAAACACTGCTTTTTTGGGGTTTCTTTGCATTACAGCCTTTTTTTTTATCTCAATGGTGGTGGTTATGTCGTTTTTACCCTGCCTCATCATTTTAATTTCCTCCCAAAAACTGCCATTTTTGGGGGGGCCCCTTTCTCATTACAGCCTTTTTGTATCTCAATGGTGAATGGTTATTCGTTTTTACACTGCACTAATCATTTATAATTTCACTCAAACACCCGCCATTTTTTTGGGCTACTTTGCATTACAACCTTTTTTTATCTATTGGGGAAGTGGTTATTTGTTTTTCCCCTGC
The DNA here is from genome assembly GCA_020796225.1 of Arion vulgaris. Lineage (NCBI taxonomy): Eukaryota > Metazoa > Mollusca > Gastropoda > Stylommatophora > Arionidae > Arion > Arion vulgaris. The sequence goes on from JADZMA010001851.1 coordinate 3,386, forward strand.
TTCATTTTTTAATTTTCCCCAAACCTTTTTAATTTTGAGGGGCTACTTTCTCATTACAGCCTTTTTGTATCTCAATGGGGGAAGGTGGGTTTTTCGTTTTTTCCCCTGCCTCTTTTTTTTATCAAACACTGCCTTTGGGGTCTCTTTCCCAAAAGCCTTTTTTATCTCAATGGGGGTGGTTTTTATGGTTTTTACACTGCCCTTCCCTTTATAAATTTTTCTCCCAAACCCCTGCCATTTTTGGGGGGGCCCACTTTTTTCATTTTCAACCTTTTTGTATCTCAATGGTGAAGTGGTTATTCGTTTTTTACCCTGCACTCATCATTTATAAAAATTTTACTCAAACCCTATTTTTGTATTTGGTGAAGGTGGTTATGTGTTTTCACCCTCATCATTTATAATTTCCCCAAACACGCCCTTTTTGGGGGGCTCTTTTCGCATTACAGCCTTTTTGTATCTCAATGGTGGGAAATGGGTTTTTCCTTTTCCCCGCCTTTATTTTATAATTTTTTCCCAAAAATGCCCTTTTGGGGGGCTACTTTGCATTACAGCCTTTTTTTATCTCAATGGTGAATGGTTATGTTTTTACACTGCACTCATCATTTTTTAAATTTCCCCCAAACACTGATTTTTGGGGGGCTCCGCATTAACCTTTTTTTTAATTTGGGGGAAATGGTTTTACTTTTCACACTGCATATCATTTTAAAATTCCCCTCAAACACTGCCATTTTTTAGGGGCTCTTTTTAAACCTTTTTTTATCTCAATGGTGGTGGTTTTTTTGTTTTACACTGCATTCATTTTTTAATTTACTCAACACTGCCATTTTTGGGGGCTACTTTGAATTTCAGCCCCTTTTTTTATTTTCAATGGGGGAATGGTTATGTTGTTTTCCTTTTCATCATCATTTATAAATTTATTAAAAAACCCGCCATTTTTTTAGGTTACTTTTCCCTTTCAACCCTTTTTTTATCTCAAATGGTGGTGGTTTTTCGTTTTTCCCCCATTCATTTATAATTTCACTCAAAAAAATGCTATTTTTTGGGGGCTACTTTCCCTTACAACCTTTTTTTATCTCAATGGTGGGGGAAATAATTTTTGTTTTCACACTGCAATTTATTTTAAATTTCCCCTCAAACACTGCCATTTTGGGGGGCTACTTTCTCATTACAGCCTTTTTGTTTTCAATGGTGAAGTGGGTTTTTCGTTTTCCCCTGCACTCATCTTTTTAATTTCACCCAAACACTTTTATTTTTTGGGGTCTACTTTCGCATTACCCCCTTTTTTATCTCAATGGTGGGAAATTTATGTTTTTTCCCCTGCACTCATCATTTATAATTTCACTCAAAACCCCTGCCATTTTTTAGGTCTTTCTTTTTTCATTACAACCTTTTTTTATTTAATGGTGAATGGTTATGTCGTTTCACCCGCACTCATCATTTTAATTTCATCCTTTAAATTTTTGGGGGTCTACTTTGCATTACAGCCTTTTTTTTATCTCAATGGTGATGGTTTTCGTTTTTCCCCTGCCTCCCTCATTTATAATTTCATCCAAAACACTGCCCTTTTTTGGGGGCTCTTTCTCATTGCCTTTTTTTTCTCAATTTAAATGTTTGGGTTTTTCGTTTTTCCCCTGCACTAATTTATTTGTTTTTTCAAAAAAATGCCATTTTTGGGGCTCTTTTCATTACCCTTTTTGTATCTCAATGGTTAAAATGGTTTTTGTTGTTTCACACTGCACTCATCATTTTAAATTTATCCCTGCCATTTTTTGGGGTCTACTTTCTCTTAAACCCTTTTTTTCTCAATGGGAAATGATTTTTTTCGTTTTTCCCCTGCACTCATCATTTATAATTTTCCCCAAACACCCATTTTGGGGGTTTTTTAGCATTGGCCCAAATTTAATGGTAAAATGGAACCGTTTTCCCCCACTGCACTCATCTTTTTAATTTCCCCTCAAACACTGCTATTTTTGTATCTCAATGGTGAAGTGGTTTATGGTTTTACACTGCATCATCATTTATAATTTCACTCAAACACTGTTTTTAGGATTTTTTGCCTTTTTCCTTTTTTTTCCATTGGCCCCTTTTTTTGGGGCATTTTTCAAATTTTTTTTAAGGGGAAATGGTTTGTTGTTTTCCCCGCACTCTCATTTTTAATTTTCTCAAACCCCCTTATTTTTGGGGGGCTATTTTTAAATACCCCCCTTTTTTTTATCTCCCAAAGGTGAAATTTGTTTTCGTTTTCCACTTTTCCTCATTTTCCATTCACTCAAACACTGCCATTTTTGGGGGCCCACTTTGCATTACAGCCTTTTTTTATCTAATGGTGAAGTGGTTATTTTGTTTTCTTTCACTCATCATTTATAATTTCCTCCCCAAAAATCCATTTTGGGGGGTTCTTTGCATTCCGGCCTTTTTTTATCTCAATGGTGGGAAATGGTTTTTTCGTTTTTACACTCACTCATCATTTATAATTTCCCCCTCAAACCCATTTTTTAAGGGCTCTTTCCCTTACAAAACCCTTTTTTTTCTCAGTGGTGATTTGGGTTTTGTTGTTTCCAAATGCACTCATCTTTTTTAATTTCACTCCCAAAAACTGCAATTTTTTTGGGGTTTTCTTTCTCATTACAGCCTTTTTTTATCTCAATGGTGAAGTGGTTATGTTGTTTCCCCTATTCATTTATAATTTCACTCAAACATTATTTTTGGGTCTCTTTCCATTACAGCCTTTTTTTATCTCAATGGTGGTGGGTTTTTGTTGTTTTCCTGCCCCTTTATTTTTAATTTCACTCAAACACTGTTTTTAAATTTTCTTTCGCATTACAGCCTTTTTGTATCTCAATGGTTGAAGTGGTTTATGTCGTTTTCCCCTGCACTCATCATTTATAATTTCACTCAAACACTGCTATTTTTGGGGGTCTACTTTCGCATTACAGCCTTTTTGTATCTAAATGGTAAAGGGGTTTTATGTTGTTTTCCTGCACTCATCTTTTTATATTTCACTCAAACATTGCCATTTTGGGGTCTTTTTCATTAAGCCTTTTGTATCTCAATGGTGGTGGTTATGTGTTTCCTGCACTCATCATTTATAATTTCACTCAAACACCATTTTGGGGTCTACTTTGCATTAGCCTTTTTGTATCTCAATGGTGAAGTGGTTTATATCGTTTCACACTGCACTCATCATTTATAATTTCCTCAAACATTGCCATTTTGTATCTCAATGGTGAATGGTTATTCGTTTTCACACTGCCTCATCATTTATAATTTACTCAAACATTGCTATTTTGTATCTCAATGGTGGAAGTGGTTATGTCGTTTTCCTGTCATATTAAGTTTGTGGGTTCAAATCCAGACCGAGAAAATGTGAAATTTTTTCTGAGATTCTTAGGATTGTTGCCTGAGCTACGAGTTCGTAGATGGCATGTCATCTCTCCGACAGGAAGGAGCCATATGGGAAACCCGATCAATGAAGTCAATCATGGTTGGACCCTTTTGATTAGAGATGAACATTCCCGTTATAATTTTTCTCCTACTTTGTTTATCCAGTTTAGACAGTCAATCAAGACTTGCACAGGGTATGGTCACTATACATGGGGCTAGGTAAGAGAGGAAAAATACAACATTTTTCTTTTTTGTTTTGTTTTAGTTGCCATTTCACATTCTTTATTGTTTTTTGGGTTTCAATTTGAGTATATTCAAAGTGCTATGTTTACAAAAATTGTGATATGTGTTTTCAACCCAGCACATCAATTTTGTAAGCACCTGTGATATATGTTTTTTAACCCAGCCCTCAATTTTTTCAAGCACCTGTATATGTTTTCAACCAGCACATCCAATTTTGTCAAGCACCTGTGATATGTTTTTTAACCCAGCATCCCAAATTTTGTCAACACCTGTGATATTGTTTTCAACCAGCATTTTAATTTTTCAGCACCTGTGATATATGTTTTTCAACACAAAACATTCAATTTTGTCAAGCACTTTTTGGGGTTTGATCTCAGTTGTTTCTTTAAAGGTAGATCCGGTAAAAAATAAAATTGAACTTTAAGTATCTCAAATTCTGTTTGGAAAAGGGGAGTGGAGACCCGATGCCATATTCATTTACCCAAATTCGGCCCTTGGTTTTAGAAGAGGGCTAATAATATCTGACCAAAATTTACTAAAGAAAAAGTGCGAAATATGCTCCTTAGAAACCTGGATGGGGCGGGAGGCTGGCGATTGGTCAATCAATTTCCGGAAGTATAAAAAGGCAGAACTCATCAGTACGAAACAGAACCACGGAAGACATTCGAAGAACCAGAGAGAACCCGGAACACATGCAGAAAAACGGACGGTTTGGAGAGACACAGGAAAGAACTTGAGGACAGGCTGTCTGGTAGTGTGAAGTTTGGTACAGTAGAAATGAATCGGCCTTCAGTTGGCTTATACAGGTAGTAAGACATATTATAGAAATTCGAAGTGTCAGATAAAATAAAGCTGATTTTGTTGGGTTTGATATCCAATTTCAAGCTCATCATATTTTTTTCTATCACTTAACGTGGATATAACGTGTCAGAGGCTAATTATCATCCGTGGCGACAGATAATTTGTCAAGTTTCGCAAGCCTCGGGTTGTTTAAACACTCCAGATCGATGGGCCCTCAACCATGTGGCAGAAGACCTATCATCTTAGGTTGACAGTCTTTCATTAGACTTGGGGTTCTACATGGTTCCTTGAGATTGTGTGGCGGCCTTGCATTTAATCATCCTCAGCCTGACTTGAACTGTTCAGAGCAATAGTTACCACATGGGTCAGTTGTCAAGCATTAGCCTTTGGTTTAGTCAGGAGACCAGATCAGTTCTACTTCGTCAATTAGTTGGCGTCAAGTTAATGGTACGTCGGATTTAGAAAGACTTCAGTTTAACCCTTAACCATTGGGATAATGGGATTTCGATCATTTATTATCGATGCAACATGCCTATTTAAGTGGCCATAATTTTGTATCCTTTTTGCATTTAAGTTGGTAAATTTATGTCATCTAATCAGAACATATAAAAATTAATTATATATTTTAGATGTCTAATCTCGTTGACTGGAGCACACCATTTCCCTTCATTTTGTGAAAGGTTCAAATTGCTCCATCCAAAAAACCCCAAATATATGTTAAAATGGATTCTAATAACTCAGATTACTGTCCTGATGAAAACACCAGTGATTCTTGAAATATCTATGCGGGGCAGATGAACATTCTATGCCTGTGTCACTTTGAGTCTGTTTTAAGATCCCATAACTTTTACCTGATTATTTTCTTCAAATTCATTCGTAATCATATTTTTGTTCAATAATATCTTTTTTTCATTCAAGTTTGGAATTATATACCCATTTAATGTTTATGTATGATACTATAAGTGTCAGTTCTTTATGGGCCCTTTCTAGACCAATTGCATCATTTTCTTTGAAGGCCATATTTATTGTCTTTTTTTTTTTACAATATAAAATATTGAAAATTATAAATTTAATTTATTACAGCCCTTTTATATTTTCCAAACATTTTAAATTCATATATGTTTTGCAAATATGAAGCTTTAAAAGACTGTAATAAAGATTCCATTATATTAAATCATAATTTTTTTTCTTCTTTTAGACTGTAAAAAATTTGTCATTTGTAGAATAATCTATTTTTTGACTTTTTTATAAGTGGGCCGGATATCTAAATTAAACACCTTATGTTAAAAAATTTGATACCCCATCAATTATTTTCCCAACCATTTCTCCTATTTTTTCAATGCAAAGAACTTGTATGGTTGCTAAATATGAGCGGGGAAACAAAATATAAAAAAAACCTTAAAACCTCCGGTTGGTTTAAAACCCAAAAATATCAAATCTTTGTGAGAATGGGGCCCTTTGAAGGACATAAAAAGTTTAAAAATTGTGTTGAACAGTGGGGCGATCAGCGTTATGGAATTTGTATTTTAGAAAACGTTCCTAAAGGAATCTAAATGTGATATTCTTTCAATTTAAATTAAGAAATTTGGGTTTGTTTTGTGTATTTTTTATTGTAGTCTCTTTTTAGCCTTTTGCCCTTGGCGTTTAGGGCCCAAAAACCCACACCATTCTTCCCTTTCATGTTCCTCTCATTGTGTTCAGCTTGATTATTCCTTCAGTTCTTGCTCTTCGTTTCCCCAAGGTGTTTGGTCTTCCCTTCCTTTCCCTCTAGCCCATCTCATGCTTTTTAAAATGTCTAGCCTTATCACACATTCAATCCATCCCCCAGCGTGTCTTGGATGATAGTCCCATATTCTCTTTTGCAGTAAAGCAATTCTTGGAAAAAAATAGTGTGACCAAGCTAAATTTTCAGCTTTTATGAAGGGGGAAGTCTGGCTTTCCTGTTCTTTCATTCTCGCTTTCCCGATCCTACAGCAATGTTGACCTTTTTTGTTTAGATACTAGTCTTGGTTCTTTTTGGGTGTTTCATGATATTTTGTAAAATATCAAACTAGAGGATTGAATAATTAAGTCAAGTATATTATAATTCTTGATAAAATAAACCCAGAAAAAAAAACATGTATATGATAAATTTTTACCAATTTTATATTCCTGTTTAGATGATCATTTTTTAATGTATTCAGTATAGAATTCAAACATCATACTGTTTCATTTTGTAGAACACATTTAATATTTGTTTTTTCTGTCAAAGGGTGTTTTATGTATTTAAATTGTGCCGGAATTTTGTGTTGTTTGTTTTTATCACTGACATGACTGGGGGCCGACCCCCCTCCTGGGTTGTTTCAAATGATTTTTGAAAACCCCCCAAAATGGAAAAAAATTGAAACTTTTGGATGAAGGTCAGTTTTAATCTTCCCCCTTAGAATGACCCAAATTTCTGTCTCACAAGAAACATGAACATGCAATCCAAAAAACAAGAAAAATATGTGCCAATGTTAATTATATTATATATATATAATTACCATATCTTTGAGAGCTCAACTGGTACTTTGTTTTTTAAAAATGTTTTTTCCACAGGCCTAATGGTTTTAAAAAAAAAAAACACGGTTAATTAAAACCTAAGTACAAATTATAGGTGGAAAGTGACAATCAGTATGTATTTTTTTCATCACTTATTTACTGTTTCCTCAAACATTGTAGAAAACCTCGTAAAATCCCTGGTTAGATCTTAAAAAGCTGGTTTTTTAACAGTTTGTCTGGTAGGTTTCAGCCCATAAACGTATAAATATGTTTTCTTTAACCCCCCAGGGAAATTTGTTTGTTCAAAACTTTGCCAGAGGTTTGTAAAAATATTTCAGGGTAATCTTGAAATCTGTCCATTTCTATTCTGCATGACTTTTTTTTACTTCTAATGTCAAAAGGGCCCAAAAAATTATCAATTTTTTTTCTTTGTTTTGTGTTTTCCCCAGTTTTGGTTTTTATGTATTTGTCTTTTTCTCGGGGTTGACTTGTGTGTTTTTCAAAATTGGCGAATTAATTCTTATCCCCATTTTCCTGGTCTTCCTCTCGCCTTCCTTCCTGATATTCTGTTGTAAAACTTCATACAGTTTGGTCTTTGCATTCTTACAAAGGGGCCCAAACCCTTCCTTCTCTTTTTTGCTATATGGTTCAACGGTTTACCAACCTTTCTCTGATGGGGTTTCAAACTTTTGGGGATTCCGCTGTTGGGGGCGGGAACACCCTTTTTAATGTTGCTTTTTCTTCTTTTTTATTCTTTCCCATGTTGGCTTTTTTTAAACAGTGGTAAAGTCTGTTGATCCTGTTTTTAGTGTCAGTGGGTGTTTTAGTCTAAGCAATAGCCTAGTTGTGATTATTGCATTTGCTTTTTGGATTTTTTATCTCTTTAAATCTTCCATCCTCTGTAAAAAAACCCTTCTAGGTGAATTCCCCCTTGTTCTATTTTTTGCCATTGATGTTTAGTGTATTATGTTAAACCCCTATAATACATATAAAAATTGTGGCATATCTAAAAGGGGTACCCTCAACAATAAACAAAAGGTGATTTTTGGCACCATTTTATATTCAGCATTTTCCATTGCTTTCAAAAAGGTCTATTTTTTTTGTAAAAACAGAAAAAATTTCTTCCAAAACTTGCCCCTTGGGATTGACCGATGCGGGTTTGATCACTCCTCCCGTTTCCAAGGGGCTCACAATACAGTGGCAAAAAAAATCACTTTTTTCCCTTTTATTTGTGTATTTGAAAATTCACCAAAATTTAACAATCTAACAATATATTTGCATTGGCTGTTGTTTGTAAAATGTTGAGTTTTTTTTTAAAAAAACATATAAAATACTTACAGTTTCTTAAAAAACCCCGCGTTTAGTGATTTTAATAATTTCCCAAAAAGTATATACACATTGCAACTTTTGTTCCCATTCTCATTTAAATTATATAAACAATATTGCTTCAAATCATTGTATACATCAATTAAAAAAGCCCAAAAAAAAATTTTTTTTATAGATTCAGTCCTCAAACCCAAAAAAACAAAAAACTAGATCTCTTATATTCAAACTCACTTGTTTGGCCCAATGTTTAAAAAGCCCTCCAACCCAATGAAAAAAACAGTTTTAGACAGTTTCATTTTGAAATCTTAATTACTAAACATTCCGGTCTACCCCCCAAATATCCCCAGCGCGCCCCAGACATCAGTTCAATGTTGATTGTGCCTACCCCCTTACCTGTGTGCTTTCCCTCTGGTCACTTCAATTTTAAAAGCTCTTGCAATCTAGCAGTTGTTTAAATTTGGGGCTGAAAATCCTCTTTGCTCCCCCAATTTGGGTGGAGAGCCACCAACCTGTCTGATCCTTTTAATGCCCCCATTTCCCCCAAACGAAAAAAAGTTAATTAAAATTTTCTCTGTGGATTCAGCCCTGCCCGACTACCCTAAAATTTTTGATCTCCCAATGAACCCTCAGAATAACGGTAACCTTGTGAAGCTGGTTGTGTTTTTGGAATGGATAAATCTTTAAAAAGAGAAAAAAATTTGCAGAATCACATTTTACGGGTTCCCGGGCACATGGGTGTTTTGAATAAAACAACAACGGGCTCTTACCATATCAGACCGTCTTTGTGTGGATGGCTGGCATTTTGAGCGCCCTCCAAGTGTCAAAGAAGATTTTTTAAGCTCGTCAACTACTTTTGGGCTGGTTTTTTGGAGTAGCAAAAAAGGGGGCCCGGGGGGTTATGAGTAGGCTCATAATAAAAACCCCAAACGGTCGGTCCGGGCCCTTTGGGATTTTGCAAAGGGGTGTGACACTTTCCCCAGTACGAAATTTTCCCAAACTAAAATTTTATTAACAATCCCTAACGTTGCACCCAGCCCCGTTTCCCCTTTCCCCCCCCCTCAAAAATTAAGGAAAAAAAGGGCCTGGTATCCCCCTCCCCTTCGTATTTGGGCCTGTTAACTGAACAATGCGCATGTCATCACCCAGGATGGTGTTTGGGTCCGTTTTATAAAACAAATAAACGGGAAAGTTTCGAGAAAGTAACCCCTCACAAGTGGGTTGCGTCATTTTTTCCCCCATTGGGGGTCCCTCTGGGAAAAAACATGGTGTTGCTGGGGTTTCCGAAAAGTCTTCGGGTTTTCTGTAGTTTTGAAACATGTGGTGGACTTGGAAGATATTTCAAAAGTGCCTCGTTTTCCTTCCAAAAAACCCCGGGTGCCCTCTATTCATAATTTTAAAATTTTTTCAAATCCAGTGTTTGGAAATTTTTTTGGGGGTCCCCAAAAATTTTTCTTATGTCTACTTATTTAGTTTATCAGGGACATCATCACACAATCTGGACAGGTCCATAGGGAATTTAAAATTCCCCAAAACTTTTGGAATAGATAATCTCCTGTTCTCGTTGATTAAAAAATGTCTCTGTTTTTATCAATGTAATTTTCTTTAAAAAAAACCCTTCCTTTTCTTTATTCAGTCTTTTAGGTTTTCTTCAATTTGAAAGTTTTAAAATCTCTAAAAAATTATTGTCCAGTTCCCCGATTCATCCTTCTCTGGATAGGGGTACAGATTTATAATGTTTTTAAAGTCATCTATATGACTTTTCCTATGCATTGATATTTCACTATCCACTGATTTCCTTCAAACCTGTGATTTCAGTCAGATGATCTGTGTATCTCCCGTATGTACAAAAAAAATAAAAGGGTTAAAGGGGCATTGAATATGCTCAAGGACAAACCCTTTTCTTGACCAGCCTGTTTTTTTGACTCATTCACTAGTTCAGTATACAAACATGAAAAACTTGGAAATCAACCCCCGACCTGGTTTGCCAAATTCATTTCAGGCGCTTGTTTAAAATCTCTTTCTTGGGGTTTTTGCCTCAAGATGATAAAAACCCTCTCGCTTTTCTCGAATCCTAACCAATTAAACATCATCACTATCCTTTATTTCCACCTTTAAAATTTTTTTTCTTGTTTTTGACTTTGTTAAGTGTGTGTAGAAAAAAGAATGTTAATTCCAAAAAATGGTATATTGCTGCAAAATTAATTTGTGGTCTACATCCTTTGATAACATCTTTCCAAGCCCTTTCCCTGATTTCCCTTTTTCATCTATTTTCAAAGGGGTTTGTCGCATATCATTGTGTAAAGGTCAACCTTTACACAGGGGAAATCACTTCTGGATGTTGAACTCTGCCATTAATGGTGGGAAATCTAGAAAATATCTCAAGTTTGACAGGATGTGTCACGAACCCCAAAAAAAAACACTTTTTTCTTTCTATTCCGTCTGTTTACTTATGTAAAAGTTAACTGTCAGATTTTAAAATTGAAGAATCAGCCCTGGTATAAAACCCTAAATAAACTATGTTACATTTTAGCCAAAGATCTTTTTGTCTGCCTTTCCCGCTTTGATAATGTGTGGTTTTGTTCCTTGAATGATAAAATTTAAAGATCTAAGTATTTCATGGGCTGGTTCCTAATTTTCCCTCCCCAAAATTTCCCGCAAAAATTTTATGTAGGTTTTTTTAATGTATCTTTAAAAAAACTCTTCATTTGTTTTTATTTAGTCTGTGTGGTTTGGTAATTTGAAAAGTTCTTAATGTGTCTTTTTCTGATGTGATTCATGGATCTGTTGGAACCAGACCTCTTTGTTTCTTTCTTTTTTTTTTTTGACCAAAAATTTTTAATTATAAATACTTTTTCAAAAAATAATTTTATTTTAAAAAAAAAAATTA
>JADZMA010001852.1:0-14539 GCA_020796225.1 Arion vulgaris
AGACAGGTTCATCAAAAAATTTATTGCGAGAGTTGAAGATGGATGGGGGGGGGGCACCCTGTGGTTTTGATGAGACTTTTGGGGAAAGGGACCAACATTTTAATCTATCCCGCTATTTAGGGGTTTTAAAATTCAAATTGTACAAGCAGAACTGATACTTGAAGGGCAGAATGAAAGGATCCCGTGAGCCACGGAACCATCAAATGCAAACCCCTTTAATATCTGCTAAAAAGACTAAGCACCAAAGGGTTTTTCCCTGCTTTAAAGTCAGTTCAGAACCAATAATAATAAGAATCAAGCTAGATACAAATGTTGAAATGTTTAGAAAAACATGTTTTATCTATAGATAGTACTGCCTGGTTTGCTGTTTCCTGGCTTGCCTGTACTCCCAATACCTGTAGCGCCCGCTCTCATCAAGTAAACAAAACGGCAAAAATCATTTGACTTCGTGGGCCCGGAAACAGACTTTTTGGAGATCATGGGGGAAACAAACCCGGGAGTCAAAAAAAAATGTTGGATGTGTCAGACCGAAAGGTGCAGAACCACAGCTCTGCTGCTGGAAGCGATTCCATTCCAGGGTGACCTGCTATCCCTTTTTTTTAGGAGAGACAAGGAAGAAGGGGGAAAACTGGAAAATCTCATTTAGTTAAAAAAAAGAACAAGGTAATAATTTTATTCTTCTTTTCCCGATTTCGTAATAAGCATTCCCCCGTGCTTTTTTTTTTCCATCCTGATAATCTACCCTACCCTTAAAATCACTTTTACATCATCATGAGATTTAGGTCTTTTGGGTTTTAAATTTATGTCTTGTATATTTATATCATTTTCCAAAAACATCTGAAGTTTTAAAAAATGGATTTATGAATTAATAGAATTTAACAGGTAGAAAATGAAACTGCAAGAATATTCAACCCGTTTAATCAAGAGGGCAAAAAGAATAGTTGTTTATGGGAAAACCAGAAAAAAAAAAGATATGAAGGGAAAAGGGGAGATGAAAATACTGTAACAAAAAAAATATTTACTGAAACCCCAGGGGCAAAAGGGGGAAAAAGGTTTTTTGTGTTGGGAGATTTATGCTCACAAATGGTCTGCATTACTGTACATGATTCTTTTTTAGTTTCTGCCAATGTTTATGTTTGGGAATTTTTTTATTAATATCCAACCAAATCTCAAAATTTGGGTTTTTTGTACATACAGACATATTTTAAGGACAAGTTTAATTAGTCTTGTGTTAGTTTTTAGCTTTGTTTGCATTACAGACATTTAGGTATTGTATTCTTCTCATACATTTTTTAAAGTTAAGTAAGACTTGCAATTTTCTCCATACTGCTCTATCCGGGAACTTTCAATCTCCCGGGAATTGAGCCCATATTTCTCCTACTCTCAGTAAATTTTTTTTGGGGGTTTTCCTTATAGTGTCTTTTCTTTCTTAAACCCATAACACACACATTTCCCTTTAACCCCAAAACCCCCACTTTAATGCCTTATTTGCGTTTTTTTATCATTTTTTTCCAAGTATTTATATCTTTATTTTCCCCAAACAGTTGTTATATGTTGACCAGATTTCTCTGATTTAATCATTCTAAATTTTCCCCATTTTTTCAATTTTTTTTTAAACTTTATTTTCCAACTGACAACTTTTATATATTTTATTTTCTCTTGCTTTTTCATATGTTGAAATTGAGACAAATTGAATTTAAAATTTGTAATTTTTTTTAAAACTATGTAACGGGGGTTTCCCTTTGTTATAATTTTTTTGTTTTTGCAAGTTTCTGTAGCATTATAATTACTTGTTAAGGGTTCACAACAAGTCCCCTTTTACCCGATCTTGCAAAATGGAGTTACTTTTAAATTGGGATATATAATTAATTTACACGAAATAAGCGGGAGCTTTTTTTGTCATAAAAACTGATGATCCATTTTACATGTTTCCCAAATTTTTTGTACAAGTTCTGCTTTTTTTACTAAAATATAACAGCTATTTGAAGAAGCAATAATGACTGTCAACTGGGGATATAATAATCACATTTATATATATTTTTGGGTTATGTGGTGTCTGTAGAAAAAATGTAAACCCCCTCCTTGCATTTATGTGTATAATTTGTTCTTTTTTTCCTTCCCTTATGGGGGGAGCATAAAGCAGCACCTGTGATCAGTTTCTTTTCATGGGTGAGGGGAATTGTTCATGATGTATATAATACATTGTTTATGAGAAATAATTCATTTGTTTCTCTGAATTTTTTCAGGAAAAAAAAGGGAGATAAAAAAGAGGGATGTGGAAATCTGACATTGAAACATTTTTAAAAAAAAACTTTAAAATTTAAAAAGTATGGGAAAGTTACATCCGGGTGCTGCACCATTTTGGGGAAAGTCTACATCAAAAAAAAGCACAAAAAAGTCTGTTCAAAAGGGTCTCTTTTTACCCATGCTGTGAGACAAAACAGGATTGAAGAAAATAAAGAAGGACAGGTTAAAATGTCAAACAAAATCTTTTTCAAGAATGGGATGAAAAAAAATAAATCAAACTGAATTACAAAATATTTCAATAATAAACCCCAAAACAAAATTTTAAAAAACCCAATTTGATGCATATAATTTTAAAAATTTATACTTTTGGTGGGGAATTTAGATAAAAATGTTATACAGGTTTATTCCAGAAATGGATAGAAAATATAACATGATGGCATTGGGTGACTCACAAAAGAAAGTAGAAAAAAAAAGATACTGACACATTACCTCTGATGTCAGGGGGAGACTGTATGGCGGGGAATTGAAAAAAGGAAAGCAGGCCTTTATGCAAAATTAGTCAGAAACACCAACCGGGCCCCCTAACCCTGAATTATAGGGGGTGAGTGCAGACCTTTGGGACTCTACTGGTTTTTGACTATGGTTGGATCTATACGAAACCTCTGTCAAGGAAATTCTCCAATTTTTAGCAATCTGAGCCCCCCAATGAGTAGACATACCCCAATCTTCATAAGTTTGCCCAAAAAGCACACCCGGGTTAAAAAGGAAAAAAGTCCCCAAACCTTGATGTCTTGAAGCAGGATAGTGCATGCAAGAATTAACAGGAAGACTAAAAATTCCATCTCCAAAGAAACATTACCCTGTAGACATGAACACCCAGAAAGAAAATGGGGAATGTCGATCAAAACATTTAGGAATATCCCAGATATCTTACAAGAATGGGACTCCCTTTTGGATCTCATCTCCCTTTTTTTAGACCCCTGAGCGGGGACTGCAAGAGGGAAACCCCCCCATTAAGATTGGCGAAATAAAATTTTGACCCCGGCTTTCCCCCAAAAATAGTTTTGGGGTTTTAGGGGGGGAAAATAAACGACTGGGTGGCCCTTTTAAATATTTTTGGGTTTTAGAAAAATTTAAAAAAACCCCGATTAAAAAAAAAAAAAAAAAAAATCCGGGGAAACTTAAAAAAAAAAAATTTGTTTTTAAAAAATTTTTAACTAAAAAATTGTTTTTTTAAAAAGTTTTAATTTTTTTTAAATGATTTTGGGGCCATTTTGTTTTTGTTTTTAGGAATTTTTTTTTTAAAATAATGACCAACGCCATTGTTTTCTGATTGAACCCCATTTTTTTGTTAGTTGGCTTAAAATTTTTTAACCCATTTATTTTTTTTTTAAAAAATTGAAAGAATTTAAAGACTTGACCTATGTTAGTTTTTTTTAGAATATTGTTGAGCTGACCAAATTGTGTATATTCATTGACGTATCTTTTTTTTCAAAAGTTTTTCCAATTTTTAAAAAAATTACCAATTTTGGGGAATAAATACTAATTTCACTTTAAAATTTAAAAATGAAATGTTTTCGAAAAGATTAACTCGTCCGCCTAAGATTCACAAAAAGTTTTGGGAAAACCCATGACACTGGGTAAATTTAAAGAGTGGGGGTCCCGGAATGAAACAAGCCGTTCAGAACATAAAAATGTCCAGTAGAATATTGTTATGTGCATTTTGTTTTCTTGAACACATTTTGAAAAAAGTCAGTGTCATATATTTTGTCTCATGCATAACTGTGTCCCACTTCAGTCTGGTATTCAATCACTAACCCCCTCATATTCGTTACAGATCAAATAGATGAAATTCTCTTATTTGGGCAAAGGTTGGTGTATTTATAATCAAAAAAAGAAAATTGTATATTTATTAGTCCCCTATTCCACTTTTAAATTTGCATATTTTTTTATTTATTTTTTTATTTTTAAAACATTTTCATCAAATCTTGGGCTTTTGTTGTTTTTTGTTGTTATCATGTGTGCACATTTTATTTTCCCAAACACTGTAACAGTTGAGTTAAAAACAAACTTGGAAAAAAAATTTTTTTTACAGGTTGTGGGGCCAAAAAAGGAAATGTTTAGTGTTGAATCTCCGCCCTATTTAATGTAGTGTCATTTGAATTTTTTTAAAAAGATAAATTAGAATAGAGTGTTTTTTGCCCGCAATTATAAGTCTAATTTGATATAAGACAGTAAATTATGCTGTTGTTTTTGTTCATCTGTCTGGAATACCCCATTTCGCCATTGAAGGTGCTAAAAGGGGGGTTTTGGAGGGTGACTTGGAGTTCAATTTTGGGGTTGGAATGCTCTTAAAATTGTGGAAAAATTTTGGGTAAAGTTTTTGGGGGGGGGGGGTTTTTTAAAGGGTCCCAGAATTTTTGTTTTTCTGCTGTGACAGTTCTGACTTGATGTCACTTTCCTCAATGGAAATCTGCACCATGCTTGAGCGATCATACAGGGCTTGCCGTTTGGGTTTAAAAAGCTTTTAGCGGTTCGGGGTTTCTTGAAAATTTTTTGCGCCCTTTTGTTTCCCCTTCTTGAGCTCAATATCTTTTGAAGCCCGTAGGCTCATAAGCCATGATCTGGGTCCCTTTGGGTGCTGGGGTCATCTCTTTCAAAGGCCACAGCATCATGGAAATTTCTTTTTAGCAGCTACTTTAAAAAAAATTTAAAATGAATGACTAGGGTTTTTTTTACACTTTATAAAGTCTGTTAAAGGGACGAGTATCTACTTGCTCATATGTTCATTGACATTTGTTTAAATTTAATTTTTTTTAAATTTAAAGCTTAGAAGCTTAATCAAGAAAAAAGACATTCACACACTTTGTGTTTAAACCTTAGTTGATCACTTTTAAAAAAATTTAGTTCTTTTTGATGAGAACTGTTTCATAGTGCAGAAAATGCCATTTAAAGGGGGTTGTACTTGGCAGCCTTTAAATCTAGCATGCTTTTTTTTTACTTTATTTTTTAGCATTCGATATATCATCATAAGGGGCCGCTCCCTAAGGTTGGCTGCAATGAATCTCCCCATCCCGGGTTTTGTTGGGTACACTGCCCGACTGTAACCTGTCCCTTTCCCCAAAATTTCCTCCCCCTTTTCTCTCTTCCCTCTTTCTCTTCCCCTAATTTCCCCCCAGAAATGTTTTATCATGGTGTCATGCCTTTTATGTCCCAAAATATTTTCTTGTCTGAATTTTATTTCTTTTTGTTTCTTCATGCCATTTCCTAAAACTTTTTATTTGTCGTTTTCTGTCCTAAACTCTGCCTATTCTTCTTTTCCAAATCTCAAATCATAAATTTTGTTTTCTTGTTGTTATTGCCCACCAGCCCTTTTGCTTAATATATATAGCATTTGATCATTCAAATTTTTAGCCTGTTTGTGATTTGTTTGGATGTTCCTTTTTTTAAAATAGTCATGGGTAATCAAGAATGGGACCTTGGAATTATGTTTTTCCAAGCATTGGCAAGAAAAACAAACAAATATCAGATTCAGAATGCATACATGAGTTCTTTACAGTCTTAGTTATTGCAACCCCTTTGGGTTCGCACAAAAACAATGGGATCACTTCCTGTTTGGGAGTTTTTTATATATGGTTTGATAATTCTTTTTTTAAACCACCCCCCAAATCAATTCCAAAAGTCAATTTGAAAACCCCACAAAGAAGGCTAAGTCAAAAATTTTGGCCAGATAATTTGTGAAACTGCCTTTCAAATTCCAGATAAGTAAACGAAACCCCAAAATAGGAAAGGGAAACTCAATACAAAAGCTGATAAAGTGAAAACCAAAAAATCGGCTAGATAATGGAAACTAATTAATTTTTGAGCTAATAAAAAACTCAACTCAATGTGATTGAAATTAAAAAATAGCATTGTTAAAGAACTGTATGTTGTTTGATGCTTTGTATGTTATTAAATTTTATATATTACTTTGTTTTAAGCTCTGTGATAATTTAATACATATGAACATAAGGAAAAAGTCGTGAAATATGAAATAAATATTTTAAAATAAATAGATAAACTTTTACCACTAAAAAACAAGTTTGTGGGGCCCACAAACAAAAAAGAAATTAAATTTTGATAATCAAATTAATATTGTAAGTACGTCAGTTTTTTTTTTGGATGGGGTTTTGTTTAAAACAAAGTTGATGGCAAAAATGTGTGGTTTTTAGGTTTTTGATCTAAAACTGATTCTGACTTTGAGATTATAATGTATCAAATGTTGTGTGTATATATATAAAATTTTGTTTGAATGTTTGTTTACACCCCGCTGGAAGGTTAAAAGAGAAGGGAGATTGATTCATGCAACCAGGAAAAAAATCACCAATCATGCAATTTGATTGGGCATGCCCGGAAAAATCCCCGTCATCAATTATGAAACCCCCCGGGAAAGACAGGGTGAAAAAACCCTTTTTTATACCTCAAAATTTTTGGTTCGGGGTTTGGCCCAATTTTTCTTGACCGTGGGAAAGAGTCAACATACCCATCGCCACCCCAGTCTTTCCGGATCCAATTGAGGGTTGGGACCTGGGGAACCGTTCGGTTTTAAAAAATTCCCTGCCCACTGGTGGGGAAAAAAACCCGGGAATAGCCCAAAAAGGGAAACCCAATTGCTTTGGCTCTCAAAGAAGGAGAGGGGGAACCAAAAAATATGAAGAATGGAAGTTGGGAAAAAATTTAAAATTTTGAATTTTTATAGAGAGAAAATTGCAGTCCTGGACTAGAAAGTTTAGTAGTAGTATGAATGTGAAATTTATGAACAAAAGGTTTTAATATGGATGATAGGGATATTTAAAAATCACTCAACAAACAACTTTTGCCCGGGTATTGATCCTGAAACTAAAATTTTTGGGGGACAAAACAAGGGGGTAAAGATCCCGAAACCATTTCATGAATAGGGAGTGGTCCAAAAGGAAAAATCAGTGTTTATCCCCCCGAGGGTGGATCCAGAGTTTGCATACAGGCAGGGCCCACAAAAATATACAGACAGTTTGCGGGTGACAATGTCCCTCAAGGATGGATACAGAGGTTGCAGGTTGGGCAAGCCCTAAAAGGGGGTGTTTCTTTGGGCGGGCCCAAAAATGGATACAGACAGAGTTTGCAGGTGTGGCTAATGCCCCTACAAGGATGGATACAGACAGGTTTCAGTTAGCAAGCCCTAAAAGGAGGGATCAGACAGGTTTGATGGGGGCAATTTTAAAAGGATGGATACGACAGAGTTTGCAGGTGTGGCAATTCCACGGATGGATGACAGAGTTTTGGTAAAAGGGCCCTAAAAGGATGGATACAGACGGGTTTTGTGTGTAGGCTAATGCCCCTAAAGATGGTACAGACAGAGGGGTGTAGGCTAATGTCCCTAAAAGGATGGATACAGACAGATTTCATGTAGGGCAAGCCCTACAAGGATGGATACAGACAGGTTTGCAGTGTGGTAATGTCCCTAAAAGGGATGGATACAAAAGAGTTTGCGGGTTTGGGGCCTTTTCCCTGGAGGGATAGAAATTTTTGTTAGCAGAGGCCCAAAAGGGAGGGAAAAGCAGAGTTTGAGTGTAGTAATGTCCCTAAAAGGATGGATACAGACAGGTTTGCAGTGATAATGTCTACAAGGATGGATACAGACAGAGTTTGAGGTTGGGCAATGTCCCTACAAGGAGGGATACAGACAGAGTTTCTTGTAGCAAGGCCCTAAAAGGATGGTACAGACGGGTTTGGTGTAGGCAATTCCTAAAAGGAATGGTGAAAGTTTGAAATGTTTTTAATGTCCGGTGGAAAACAACAAGTTTTGTGGGCAACATTTATTTTAAAGTATTTAAATGATAGAACATGGTAGGGAAATTTTTTAAATTTTTAAAAAGTTGTTCAGTTTTTTTAAAATTTTTTTTTCCCTTTTAAAATAAAATTTTTTTACAGTAAACTTTTTTTTTTTTTATTATTTTTTAAATTTGTGAAAGTTAAAACTTGATAGTGGGATCCATTAAAAAACTTTTGAAAAGTCTTTTCCCTTTTTTTTAAATTTCTATAATTTATTAACATGCTTTTTAAAATTACAAGTTGTATAATATTTTTTTTTTTTTTTTGATATTACAAAATTACAGTTAGAATGTTGATTATTTGTTGTTCTTTACAAATTTCTTTTTTTTTCCTCAGTTTTCACATTCATGCTTTCATTTAGTCTAATTTTGCCATTTGAACAAACCACATCTGTTCCATTTATTAAATGTTTTGATTGTCGCGCAATAAAGACATTTATCAATAACCAAATGTTCAATTTTTTTTCGATGCACTTCACTGTTGTACAATGAATGCTACTACTTTCTTTCATTTAAAATTAATTTTTTAAGTGTTTTTTTTGGGTTAGTAATGAAAACAAAAAAGTCACCAAATCAGCATAAGAAAGAAAGTTCATAAAACCTTGCTTGAATTACATTGAGAAACAAAAAAATTTTTTTTTCAAAGAACATCAGGGAAAAAAACCAGTGGGGGGGTCAAAAAAGAATAATAAGCGAATTCTAAAAGGGCAAAAAAAAAAACCCAAGCCACAGAACAGCGCAAGCAAAACAGAAAAAACCCAAAACTGGGCAAACCCTTGGTGTGATGGTTTAAAAAAGAATGCTAAACATTGTTTTTTTTTTTAAATGTTACAAAGAGAGTTGTGGAGAGACAATCACCTCCGCAAGGGCCGTTGATGGAAAAGATTATGTTTCCTTAGTTCTTTTCGACCCTTTTTTTGACATATCAGGATATGAAGAGTATTCTAAAATTTGGGTTTTTGTTTTTTATATGGGTTACAGTTCTTGGTATTTCTGTTGTCCCCCTTTGGTGTTCTATCCAGAAAGAACTAGAATCAAAGAAAACTCCCAAATAAGAAAAAAAAAATTGAGGATTTTTACATTAAAAAGACATGAAGGGGGGGAAGACCATCTGGGAAAAAGGGAACCGGCAAAAGAAGACCACAGAGAAATGGTTGGATGTAACTGATGGGTTTTAAAATGATGGCCAGAGGAGACTCTGGTCAAGAGAGAGAAATTGAGGACTGTTGGGGTGGCAAATTCTGTCGGAAAACTATTTTTGTATTTGAGGCTACTTTTTCCCTTTTATCCACTGCATATGATAGCATTGTTTTATCAATGTCTCTGGTAAAAATATCTTTTTTTGTCCTTTTTGTAAAAATTAGCTATCGTCCACAAAAAAATTAATTCAGAAATTAGCACAACTACAACTGGGTGAAACCCCAACTTTCAAACAAACCCAAGACCTTGTAACCTTATCTTAACTTGGACAACTTTTGCATTTAGGAATGGGAGATGCATATCTCTTCTGAAATTTCCTTCTTTTTTTCCAAAATTGTTATATTCAATTTTTTTATTTAATTTACCTTTTTTAGCTCACACCGGGGATGTGTAGTTTCTGACCAAGTTTTTTCACTAAGTGGGTTTCCCTTTTAATTGGGCAGTTTTGAAGATGTGATCTGGGTCCTGTCCACATAGTAAATTGAGTTTTTATTTTATACATTTGCTGCAGAGCGATTGTTTTCCCATTTAAGGCACAAATGACAACTGATTTAATCTCTCTTTTTTTTAGTCATTCTGTGTTGATTGGGTTTTCTGATTGTTTTTTTTTTTTTTGGTCGGTTTTGTTTTTGAAAACCATGAAATGTTTCTATGAAACCATGTCAGTTGAGTTCTTGAAGTTATAGCTCTGTAAGCTTTGTTCATGAGGCCCTGTTTCGTTTTTATTGGTGTGTATATGATGGACATGACTGCAGGGTTTTACCCCGGGGTCTGTTTCTTTTGGATGCAGTCTGAGCACATTCTATGTTTTGGGTTGCCTGCAGTGACCTGTTCTAGGCAAAGGGTTTTTTTGTTTTCTGTTTAGTCTGGTGGGTTGTGTGATTGATTTAATTATCCTTTTTTTTGGTAATATTAACGGGTACATCTAGCTCATCATATTTCAGCTTTTTCCCAGATGCTTTTACCAGGCCCCTCCAAGGGACAGGCCCATCTGACCCGGGGTTTCCAAACAGAGATGGATACTTGGAATTTTGACTTCATGATGACCTGGGTTTTGCCCTTTCCATTTCATTTTTACCCATTCGGAGACAATTGGGGGGGAAGGGGGTTTAGTTTTCACACGCTAAATTTTTACGTCCATTTTCCCACTGGCATAAAAAAGAGGGGAGCACTATGGAAAATTTTTCAACTTTGTAGCAATGCTTATCCCCTGCCCCCCACAAAGTGACAGTCTTCCATATGCAACACTGACTTTCGATATTCTATTGTTGCTCTCAAAGCAAATGAAAACCCCGATTTTGGGGATATTCTATTGTTGCACTCAGGGGCAAATGCAACACTGACTTTGGATATTCTATTGTTGACCCAGAGTCGATTTTTCCAATCTAGATATGATGCCGCCAAGAAAGGAAAAGCTGTCCACTTTTTTTTTAAATTATTAATTATGATATCTGATTTTTTACATACATACAAACAACAATAAAGAAAATAAAAAAATTAATAAAAAAAACCAGATTTACTATATGATGAACATTATTTTTGGGTATGTAATGAGCACATTTATAATCCCCACTTCCTTATGACAAACTGGTAACCCAGTGTTTTAGGGAAAAAATTAAAAAAAAACATTGGTAATTTTTTTATAATTACAAGAAATTTATTTCCAGAAAAAATAAGGGGGAAACAATAATAGTTAACCCACAAAGCCATTGTAACCCTTTTTCGAAACTTATCCAGATTGTAGAAGCATGTCCTTTACAACACTTCCCAAAAAAACTGCGTTTAGATCAACCAAAGCTGAAGAATTAAAATTTTAATGAATGGTTAGGTTTCAGAAGAAAAAATACAGGCATTAAAATCTTTTTAAACTGTGTCAAGACATACATTTCCAAATTTTTGTTGTTTAAGAAAAACTCTTTTTTAACAATCAATCAGTAAAACTTTTTAAATGTGATTTTTCCCAGTCTGTGATAAGTTTTCACCAAACCAAATCTAAGGGAAACCATACACTGGGAAATTTTGTATCCAAGTTTATGTGGATTTCTATCATAAAGGGTGCGACCCCAAGGGGGGTTTTTTCTTTCCAATCTAAAACCCCTCGTTCTTCCAGTTCCCCCATCGTGATGGTCTTTTCTTGGTTTTTTAATATCTTTGTGCCATCTTTTTTTGGTCTCCTTTCCGGCCCGGGGGACCCTCCCCTCGTATTTTTTTTTTCCAGGCCATCTGTTTTGAGGACTAAAGTATGAAATTTTTTCTGTATATTTGTTGTTTATCACCCAATTTTCCCATAAATTAAAAATGTTTTTTTTACACAAAAGGTTTTTAACCCTCTAATAAGATATCTGAGCAGTCTTTAAACTTATGAGGGCACATTTCCATATTTCCATTTTCAGTTGGAAAAGTTTGATCCTCCTGTCCATTTGATTCCCCCCCTGGGGGAAAGGGGGCCTCTTTTTGCTTTTGAGTCAGGCTGTCCCCCGATAGACTATATGGATCGAACATGTCCACCAATAAAGCATTTTTTTTTATTAGATTTAAAGTTTGGGGGGTTTCCTGTTTTAAATTTTTTTAAGCCATTTGATTTTGGTTCTGGCTGTCCGGGTTCAATCCTGACCATGATGTTCTGTTAAAAAATGATTTCTTCCTGAGACTTTGATTGCTGTGGCCAAAAGGGGTTTGGTTTGCCAAAATCTCCAGGAACGAATTTTGAATTTTTTTGATTGGCATTTTTTTTTGAAATACTTTTTTTTTTTTTTGAACATTGGTTTGAATTTTAATTTTAAAAATCTATCTATTTTTTTTTATGTCAAAATCCCCTAAACTTCAAATGATCCCAGAGGCTGGTCTTTGCCTTTCACCCGGGAATTCAATGAAATTCAATTTTTCATTTTCCTTTCCCCCTTCTCCAGATTTTCTTTAATCTGTTGTCTCCCTTTTTGGTTTTCCCAAAAAAACTATCTTTTAAGTGTCTCCAGAGACATTCTACAAATTTTAAAATCTTTTTATATGGTTTAGTGATGTAATTTTTTTTTCCCCGTTCCTCATTTATAGTTTTTCAAATTTTAATCTAACCAAAAGAAAATTCGGAAAAAATCAGCCTAATTTTCAGTTATCTGTTTTTCCAAAACATTTTATTTGTCATCAGTCATCAAGTTTTTTTGGATAATTCTGAGTCATTTGGCCCCGACAGCAGTCTCATTAAGGTTTGTTTACTTCCCAGTTTTTGGCGATATGACTTTTTGAAATCCACACGACACTTTTAACCACTTTTGGGTTTATAGTGACACCAAAAAATATTGCCAAAGGGTTATGCGCCCAAGAGGGCCCCACATCCCATTTCTAAGATGCTTTTTTTTCAGAGGGGTTCCCCACCCTACATCAGAGCCTCTTTACGCGGGCACAGTGTTACCTTTTCCCCTTTACGCTCGAAACACAGACGTGAATGAGCAAGATGATGATGATTGCTTGCTGCTCCAAACCTGTTTTTTGCTGTCTTTTTAGAACTTTCTGTGCAGTTGAATACATTACTGTTCATTTAGTTTTTCCCCAAAACCAGATTTGACACTTTAATAGCGAAACGCCCTATAAATAATTTTTATTAACATACAATGTCATCCCCTTTTAAATGGGAAACACAAAAAAGTACTGTAGTTTTTCAAAAAAAAAAAAAATGACAAACAAAAGTTTAACCAAAAGGCATTTTAAAAAAAAAAAAGGGTACAAAATTTTTTAAACTCAAATATTAAAAACATAAATGAAAATTGTCATAGAATGAAAAAGAATAAAAATTTTCATTTTATCCCAAAGTCGTGTTGTTCAAAAGTGCGGAAATTGATCACACCCTTTTTTGCTTTTTTATAAAAGGGCCCTTTTGGGAAATTTTATTTTGTCATTGTTTTAAATTACAGTACTTTGTTTTTCGGTTTCGCCCTTTTTCAGTTTTTTCTGCAGTCCCCCCTTATTGATATTACCTTTAACTTTTTCCAAATTAACAAATATTCTTACACCTTTTCGGGCACAGGAACCTGAAAAACAAAAAAAAATATAAATTTTGTGAAAAGAAAATACAAAAAAATATTTTAACAAAACAACTGTACTGAAAAAGTCAATTATTTAAAAATGTTTTCATCATCAAATATATAATCATGTGCCCCCCCCCCGGGGAATTTCCCCAACAAGTTCTGTCCCTTGACCTGACACTACCTTCCGTCCCTCTGGTGTTCCTCCGGGTGTATCTCTTCTTCCTTCCCTTCCTTCAAGATGATTTTTTCATCAGTTTTCCCATAATGCATCAAAAATCCCCCTTGTTTTTTTCTATTCTAGGGCAGTTCTTTTTTTCCTCCTAGTCATAACCTGTCCGCACTAACCTGTTTATTCAACCCAATTTTTTTCCGTGTCTCAAAAGGGTTTAAATACAGAACAGATTAATTAATGGACTGAAAAAAGTAACACAACCACCCGACTTCGTGAATGTCTGGCGGGGCCAGCCTTTTTTTGTCAGTAATTTGAAAAAGGAAGGAATCCCAGGAATATTGCCCAAAAATATGCCATTTTCCCCTTTAACTTAACCTTTTCTCCCCCTCTGTCATTCTCCTGGTCCAACCATTTTGAAATGTCATGGGTGAAAGGCTTTCAAATTTAATCATCAACATTTAGTCTGCATTTAAAACTATATATAAAAATAAAAAAAAAAGAATGACAAAATTTCAAAAAAAAAGATTTTTTTCAAAAAAAGGGTGAGAACAAAAGGAATGAAGACTACTGCCTATACACCCGACATCACGGACCAGTGAGCGAAATTTTAACTTCCTAAATGAAAAAAGATACATTGTCCTCTAAAAAAAATTCAATTTTTGGGGCTTTAATCAACCCCCGTTTTTTTAAAGCTGTTTGTTTTTTTTGGTTTTTTCGTCAGTAGTTTGCCATTGCTTTTGAACGGTAATTTGTCCCCTTTAAAAAACCATGAAACAACAACCAAACCCCCGGTTTGTGTTTGAAATCAAAACCCTTTTAGACCCACACATCCCCAGCCCAAAACACCACAAACAAAACCTCTAGAAAAGGAAAACCCCCAAAAGATGGCATCCCCCTCTACCATAATGTCATTTTAAATCTTCCAAAAATCGACACAGCAAAGGCAAGTCCAGAGAACCACAGGGGGGCAAACAAAGGCCCAACCCCATCCTTTAAAATCGATACCCCCTTACTTTTCATCAACCCCACACAAATCCAACCTGACTTTT
>JADZMA010001853.1:0-14536 GCA_020796225.1 Arion vulgaris
TAATAAAATGGGTTTTTCAAAAACAAGGGGGCCCCAAAAACCATAAAGTCCCCATCAAAAAGGGGACCCCCCAATGGACCATTACCCCAGTGGAACAACAAAAGCAAATTGAAACATATTTGCATCATATCTAGAAGAAGGTATAAAGAACATGAAGATAGAGAATATAGCTCTAAACCGCAAACTCCAATCATTCAACATGTGAGTTCTAGATGCTGCAAACAAATGTATTTCAAGAGGAAGAAAGGATGATTACCGATCCTATTGGGCCCCCGTATCTAGAAGAGCTTCAAGCTGAACTCAACATTCCAAGAGAAAACATGGAAGCAGACCCCACAGATTAATATGCTACCCTACACAACATGACGAAGGTAATATTTTACAAAGAAAGAAGGAGCGTGAGAGACGTTGACATGAAACCTGGAAAGACACAACACTGTGGAACCTCACCAAAATTCTCAATGGTGACAGAACAGAAATGACTAAAACTGTACTACACACAAACACATGATTTACCTATTAGCCAGAACCTATAAATCAGAAAACCAAGTTTAAATTCAGCAGGAAAGAAAAAGGAATAACAAATTAGGAGAAGTCAATACTGAAAAGTCTAAACTCCACAATCCCAACAGAATGCATGTTAGCAAAGTTCACTCTGCACAAATAAGAAGACCAAATTAAAAACCAAAAGGAGAACAAGGCACCAGGAGTAGATGGCATCACTAACGAATTCACTAAACATATTGGTCCACTTGGCACCATGTTTCTCCTCAGCATTGTCAACCAGAGCTGGAAAACAGGTCAAATTTCCACAACCTGGAAGGAGGGACACATTTAACCAATCCTAAAACCAAGTAAGGACACACATGACCCAAAGAACTACATACCCATCAGTCTTCTACCAGTTACGTGGGAAACCAACTGACTTATCTCACCTAGGACCTATAAAACGCCTCTCAGGGAAAAAAAGACAGTGAAAGCCATATCATTTGACCAGTCCCGGGATTTCGAAACGGTTTGGCACGATGGGTATTGCAGTTCTACAAAAGAGTCTCCACAACATGTTCAAGTTCAGAGCTCATCTCCTAACAATAAGCCAGAGTAAACAGACAACCCCCTCAGCAAGATGCAAAAATGAATGAAGGAGTTAGACAGGACAGTGTGATAGAACGAACTATTTTCCTAAATGGCATCATCAAATGCAGTCCCCATAAAGTATAAAACAGCCTACATGAAGACGACGTTTACATCTGGACAGCAGAAGTACATAAACAGTCTACATAAGAACAACGTTACAATCTGGACAGTAGAAGTACATAAACAGCCTACATAGAACAACGTTGCAATCTGGACAGCAGAAGTACATAAACAGCCTACATGAAGACAACGTTGCAATCTGGACAGCAGAAGTACATAAACAGCCTACATGGCCTGACATTGTGATCCTGGACAAATGCATAGAGCCTACCATGAGACGACATTTGCAATCTGGGCAGTAGAAGTACGCCAAAGCCTACATAGAAGACGAAGTTGCAATCTGGACAGCAGGAAGTACATAAACAGCCTACATAGAACAACGTTGCAATCTGGACACCAGGAAATTGCATAAAGAGCCTACATGAGAACGACGTTGCAATCTGGGCACAGGGGTGCATAAACAGTCTACATGAGACGACGTTGCAATCTGGACAGCAAGTACATAAACAGCCTACGCGAAGACGGTGCAGTCTGGACGCAGTACATAAACAGCCTACATGAAGACGACGTGCAATCTGGACACATAAGTACATAAACAGCCTACACGAAAACGACGTTGCAATCTGGACGCAGAAGTACATAAACAGCCTACATAAAGAACAACGTTTGCAATCTGGACAGCAGAAGTATATAATCAGCCTACATGAAAACGACGTTGCAATCTGGACAGTAAAAGTACATACACACAAAAATCCCATTTACTACATAAAGGTAAATAAATAGACAACTGGAAAAGATATGAGACCTCAAAATTAACCATACAAAAACCACAGCAACAATTTTTTCCAATCCGACACAAGAAAGGTGATCATACATTTAGACAGCCAAACAATACCTAAAACAGATGCACTCATATTCCTTGGGTACCTCGACAGCGGACATATCTGGAGGTCAAGCATAGAAAGATTCAGATAAAAGCAATACAAAACATGGTGTGATGAAGAAACTAGCTCATACGTCTGGGGCGAAAACTTAAAAATACTAAAGCGGAGTCTGCACGGAGCAGTTAGACCCATGTGCAATATGGTTCCTTCTCTTGGACAACATAATCTAAAGTAAACACACAAAACTAGACAGTATGTGTAAAATATGGGACTAAGAAAAACTTGGGAACAGTTTTAAATCACACCTATCCTAGAAATAAAAAAAAACAAATGCAAACATTAAGCCTCTAGAACTCATGAAAATATAAACACCTACCTAATTTGAATAACAAACGACTAAACAGGCACCATCTGCGCTCTGAATTCGAAGAGTAAACACATGTAAACTTGCAGTAACATGTCCCAACCTTCTCGCTAGAGGAGTCACACACTTAAGATATCTTAGAAACTGCCCAGGAATGTGGGAGGAAGCTATGGCATGTGGCGCATGGACATGCTGCCAAACATAGCCCAAATACCTATAGGTTCAGGAATAATCTCCAAAAATACAGATATAGAGCAAAGAGCTGTATCGCTCCTAATGTTCATAAAGCAATATACCACTGTATATGTATATATAGTATTAAAAACTAAATTACGAATTTTCAGTTCAAGATGTATCGGAAACCTAAAATATACCAGCGAAAAGTTGGAAAATGACTAAAAGTATACAAAGCATATTGAATGCATTTGAAAAATAATAGACATAAAAATTAAACAGATTCAGGAAGTGATGAAATCAAAAGAAATGTCGGTCAGCCACTGAGTGACAACTGTTATAAGAAAGAGAAGATACAGATGTTGGACACACCTTGAGAAGAAACAATCATGAATATCAAGCATGCGTGTAAGGAGGTGGGATGCTCAAGGCCTCAAGAGAAGAGGAGGGCGACCTAAGGAGACGCCTGAAGTGGAGAGAGGAAAGAAAAACCGGTCTCAGTTCCATGGAGAGTTGAGCGAAACTGCAAAGATGAAGAGCGGTATGGAGAAGTGCTTACAAGTCTATGCAACGTATAACAGTACAGGAAGCAATTATTATTATTATTATTAAATGGACACTTTTACACATTCACAGATGGTTCAACTACAGATGATATCCCAGGAAGAAGTGAGCAAAGGAAACTGCAATTAGACTCCCAGAATCACAGAATACACACTCTGGAATCGAAAAAGCAAATACGCAACCTTAGAGCAGATGCAGCAGCCTCCTTGCAGCACTGGCTTATCAACAGCCATTAGGTGTATCTGGCAAAATATATTGCAGTCTTTAGCATTACTCAATATCCGTTCACCGGAGCCATCCATCTCCCAAACAAGACAAGCGCATCCGAATTATGGAAAAATGTGGCTTTCGTCAAAATGATCGGAGAACTGGCCTTACGGTGGATACCGGATCGCTGTGGCATCAGGAAATGAAAGGCTCACAAACTCACCAAGGGTGGAGGTATAAAACAACACACCCAACAAAGCTCTAAAGCAAATACTCTCACAAACAGTCCAGAAAAATGGTGTGAAGAAAAATAGCTTGGAGAATACAGCCCAGAGTGCGACGTCATCTGCCCATAAACTCCAATCAGCTTCTGAATATGAAAGTCATAGTTTAGAGACAGGACACTGTGGTCTCAGGCTCACCCCTACATATAAAGGTCTCAGTGACCCCAGGCTTATGTCTGCACTTCATTGGAGCACTAAAAGCAGTCCCCAGGACATCAGAAAGACTACCCCAGCCTGAGCAGTGTGAGATTGTAAACCTGGAAAGCAGAAACAATCCACAAAACAAACGATGGGAGACCGGTGAACCTCAAACGCACCGTCACATTTGTAACACAAACCGGAGTAGTCGTGTAGCAAAGTGATCACGAAGAAGAAGCAATATATGGTGCTGTGTTAAATAAAAACAACCAATAAATACAAAGAAAAACCGCATCGTCTACAGCGTCAAATGTTTAATTGCAGATAAGCTGCGATAAACCACACATAATAAAGACACCATTATGACGTGTGCACAGATAAGAATAACTACATATTTGTGTAGTAATACTGACGCACGGAAGAATGTATTATATGATGTATGATGTTTTGTGAAATGTATGACACATGACTCACACTGTTAGTTTTTCTATTGTTTGTGCACTCTGGATTGCCTTGACTGTGGGCTGTGTTTATTCAGTTATAAATTACATTATATACTAATAGATGATTATTATCATCTCAAATATTGATAGCATTCAGCGCTGTATAGCACATCAAGATACACCTCTTCAAAGTTTATATTTGTAGTAATCATGACCGACACACATGAGGATGAGAATATGATTGTACAATGAGATGAAAACTTAGGTGTCTATTTAATGCGTCATAAATATATTGATTGATATAATTATTAGCACACAATGATACTTCGTCTACAGAGTCATGTGATCAAGATGAGATAACATCAAACGTGAACGTATTCAAAATGGCTGTTTGAATGGCTCATGTTTACAACTTCTATAATTATCTCGAATAATATATTATCGGACAAGGTAGAATGTGCATCTCGTTTGTTTCTAGTTATCATAATTTACACATCAGAAAATAATACACGCATTAATATATGAACTACACGATATTTCTGCAAATTGCCAGACAAAAACTAAATAGTAATTCGATTATTGTCAGTTGAAATTCAGATGGGAATACATAATCACTTTAATCATTTCTGATTTAAGTAGGAAATTTTCTATAAATCAAAATAAAGAAATTGTTTTGTTTAAAACTGGTAACAAGTGTCAGATGCAATAACATTTCACAGCCAGTGTGTGTATAAAGCAAAACATGAGCCTAGTTCTTGATCTTCTCGTAAA
Organism: Arion vulgaris; assembly: GCA_020796225.1. Classification (NCBI taxonomy): domain Eukaryota; kingdom Metazoa; phylum Mollusca; class Gastropoda; order Stylommatophora; family Arionidae; genus Arion; species Arion vulgaris. The sequence goes on from JADZMA010001853.1 coordinate 5,027, forward strand.
GACATTTGTTGTTTATATTCTATGGAGTACTTAAGGCCGGAAATTGTGTCTAAGGAGCCTTATGTCAATTTATTAGGGCAGATGTTATTCACTAACTTTTTATTGCATCTAATCTAAAATATAAGGCAGATAATATAAGAATGATACAATTCTGCAATGTTTGTTGGCTAAATATATTATTTATTAGTATTGCCACATATTGATTATTGACAATCTGATCAAGAAATATTTCCAAATTACACCGTTTATACGATAATGCTTATACATCTTATACATTACCATTTGTAATATCTCCAGTTTGTCGAAATGGATGGTTCGGCCTGAATGCAGATATTTATGCTGTTGATCCTCCCAACATATGTAACTCAATTGGAAAGTAACAAACAATCGTGATTGCGAATCACCATTTCAGCTTGAGCTGTCAGTATGGTATGTGTTGTATATTTTACTTGTTGTGCATAATGGCGTCAGTATTCTTGATGACCTAATACAGGTTAAGCTGTGTCATAGAATAATGTAATGAAGGTATAATGATGTGTGTTAGTTATACACACCTTGCACGTTTCTTGTTATCTTTAACGTTTCATTGCTAAATGATTTTGTGATTATATGTATTAGTAGATGTGTGTGAGTGCCTTAGAATGGCTATACAAAATACATATGCAGACATATTTAGTCGTCATTGTTTCAAATCTGTCGTTATTAAGACCATGACGTGGTTACTGAACAATATAACTTCAAATACCGCAGTCACAGCAGCTGTGAGCATATCAGGTCGTTGGATATTTTCCCGAGATGCGACATTAATATTTAATTGGAAAATATGATTATGATGAGTGTGCTTTTAATAAAGAAGATAAATAACTTAAGAAGCACAATCATTTTTATTTCAAGAAGCGCGAATACATATTTTGGAAGAAGAACCCATTATTAGAACTCTTAGAAATGAATGTCTTTTGCAGACGAGCACGCAGTCATATAAACAACAAAGGAACTGCTATAATAACATTAACATATTCCAGTTAGCTTCAACGAATACAACATGAAATACACATTTAAAAAACTGAAGTAAGGACATTTCTAGAGAGACAAAACACCATCAATGCCACACAATCGACAAACGCACATTAAAATCAGTTAAAGACTAGCCATATCTAGGAATATTTTTTTTTCTGAGAATAACACAATCAAACATAAAGCAATAAAGCAAATCAAACATAGGATAAATGATGGCAGTGAAAGAAAGAAATATGTAGCTAGTAGGGGTGGGGCATGATAAGATTGATTATAGTAAGGGTGCGATCTTTTGATGATGGTGTGTTACATTATGTAATATTCACATAACTCGAACGATTGCATGATTGACGCAGATGCATGTTGTTATGATATCACACAAAACCGCGTCATGATCGTGCACAATGTTTATATCGTTCTTGTATTTACAGATCGTTTACTATCGTCCTACACAACCATCCCGATAAGTTTCCCTACGTCAATGTCTCGTTTTAGTGTTGCCATTCTGCTTAGAGAGTTTCAAACACAAGTCTGCTAATAAATTATTTAAATATATACAAGCTACACACTAAAGCTAACTGTCTGTTTCCTCAGCTGCCACGAGGGAACTGGCTAGCTACTACACCCCCCTGGAACCTCGCTGTCGACACGACAGCGAAGAATTCCAAACTTCGAATTGCACAGATACGGAAGATCCATCAAGGTTATCATCAGTTATTCAAAGTACGAGACAAGACGAGTCACTACACGTCGTTAAACGTGGTTTCACAAAAACTAACTTCACAACTGCCAACCATGGTCGAAAGAAAGGAAAAATCATGACGGGATCCCAGGAAAACCAGAGTTGAATGAGGCTACAAATGGGAATTAGTCACTGCACGTCGTTAGACGTGACTCATCATCCAGTCATAGGTGACCATAGTTGCTGCAACAACAGTAAACCCTCTGTATAAGAGGCTGAAACAGTATTACTAAAAAATTATTCCCAGCATTGCACATAGGATAAATGGAATATAAGCGCCATATGTCTCCTAAAGGCGACCCAACAACATTCTTCTCAAGCAGAGCTAACAACTGGCCAATGTGAGGTGGCTGTACTGTGACATCCTATTCTCACATGTCATAGGATGGGCTAGGGCAGCTCACATTCTTATCCCTGTCTCTATGTCATTCTTTCGTGTCAGGTCTTGTGTCCAAAACTAGAAAAAAACAAGTTACAATTGAAAATAAAAAAAAAATATATATTTTAAATAATCCTTTTAAAAATTTTCCCCCATTTTCAAAATAATTTGAACTCCTAAAAAAAATAAACATTTTACTTCTGTCATAAAATTTTAATATAATGCCCAAATTAAACATTATCTACCCCCCCACGAGAAAATATTAAAACCCCAACAGGGAAAATTCTTCAATTTTTTAAATCTGCCCAACATCTCGAGCCCCAGCCCAAAAGCCCTTAACTTTGCCACCGTATTTTGGCCCTCGTCCCTATAATCCACAAAAAATTCAAAATCTTTTAAAACCCCAAATAAACCCCCATTATAACTTTTTCTTAGACTTTTAAAAATTTCACCAAAAACCCCGGAATGAATTGACATTAAAAATAGCCAAATATATTCAATTCAACACAATGTGGTTTAAAATCAACCAACAATCTAAAAGGGGGAACAAAAATATTAATATTTGATTCCCAATCAAAAAACCCCCCTCAAAAAATACCTTTCCCAAATCTCCCAAAAAACCAAAATTTCCCCAAATAACCAAAATTTAATCAAAACCCGCAATAAAAAGCAAGAAAAGTATTTCCATCTCTACGGACCCAAACAAAAAAATAATCTTCTATGTGATTTAATATGAACTCCACAGTTGTTCGATCCATCATTACAATCCCTGGACTAAAAAAAAACGAAGCCAGTTTTAAAAGCTCGGTTTTTTTAGTTTTGCAAGTTATTTAAACAGGGTTCCCCGGTCAGTGCATTTTCCCCGGGAATCCTGGGACCATGTCAATTACCCTTTACCCCCCCACGTCCCCCCGAAGCAATCTGTAAAGGGATAAAAAAAAACCACAAACATTAAATAGAGGGGGGGGAATTTTTCCCCCGTTTGAAGGAATCCCCCCAAATCATGCTGATTAAACCCAAAGCCTTGCTGAAAACCAACTATAACTATGCCTTCGGCTCAGGGGGAAAGGGAAATCAGCCCCCAACCGCAGGACCTCCTTTCCAGATAGGTGTATATGACAATTCTTTTTAAAATCAACACAAAATAAACTGGTTATTTTTAAAAAGAAGAACAAGGGAATATTTAAAAATTTTTTTTAAAATAAAAAACCATGATAAAAATTAAAAAAATTGCGTTTGAGTGTTTATCCATTGAAATTTTAACCCTTTTCCTATCATAAATCCCGGCATTTCGGGCCGTCGAAAGGGTTTACCCCAGGCAAAAACCCGGGTTTCCCTGACAAAAAGAGACTTTTTTTGATTTTTTACGAAACCTTTTGTACAGACACTTTAAAACAAAACACTAAAGGATTATAGATAAAATAAACTTGAGATAGGGTCAAAAAATAAATTTTTATTTAATCAAATGATTTTTTTTTCATATTTGGTTTTTTTATATTTAACACAGTTTTAAGAAAATTCAATGTAGAAGCTCAAAATGATTAACAAAGTATTGCAGAACAACAGTTTTTTAAAATTAATACAAGTTGTATAAAAAGGGTCAATATAATTTTTAACATACACAAAGTTGCTTTAACTGTACATTTTTTTTCTTTATAAATGTCCATCTTACTTAATCATTGATATTAATATAAATTTTAAACAATTGACTATAAACTTATTTTAGTGAAGTTTGAAGTACCCTTCCAAGTTTATACATTTTATGGACATTTGAAGCACATACAGCAAATTATATCAGATGAATGAAAAAAAAAACCCCCCGTCAAAAACATTGAAAAATTACATACATATTTTTCAAAGTTTCCCTTGAATTTGATTTTAAATGAAGGGGAAATTTTAATTGTGAAAAATGGAAAATTTGGCAATTTTCTTGTTAGAAGAACGCTTTTCTTTTGCTTTTTTCTGTAATTTTTAATAATACATTAGAAGGGGGGAAAATTTTTGAAATAATCTTGTTTTTGGTTTCTTTCCCCTTTTAAATTCATAAACACAATGTTTCACAATACTACTGAACAATATGGATGGAGCTTTTATGTGTTTACAACCCAAAATTTTGCTTCAAATTCTGGTGATATGAGCCTCTGCTAGCATATGACAAAATGTCAAAAGTGAATCAGTTTAGAGGGGTTTTTTTTTGCCCTCCTCTTCCAAAATTGTAGTCAGGAAACCGGGTAAGCATAAACTGTCGTTTTTCTCCATTTTTTAAAGGCCTTACTAAATCAATTGAAAGTAAAAAGGGTTCCAGCCAGTTCAATCAAACAGTTACAGAATGCAGTAAAGAGAATATGTCTTTTGGGTTATTTTCCCCCAATGGAATAGGCAATTTAATTCAGTCAACCACACAACAAATTTTCAAATAAAGAAAAAATTTCCTTTTAAATTTAAGTTAGGGGATTAGAAAATTATTCCTTTTTCTTCCATAAATTTATTTTTAAATTTCAAAATTGGCCACCATTCAAATACCTAAGAAATTCTGTTTCTGATTCGGGAACCCAAAGCTGTTTACCACAAAAAATTGAAAGAGCTAGTGAAATTTTCTCCCTCTCTATCAGGAAAGGGTTTACTATTTAAAATTTTCCCAATTTCCCTTAAAACCTCTTTTTTGATCAGTTTTCCAAAGGGAAAAAAAAGCATTTCTCTTGGCTAAATTAGTACAATTTGAATTGATGACAGAATTCGGTGGGATATGATAATGTCGTTTGCATCTTTCTGGTTCGAAATTTCTCCACAACATTTAACAGATGCTGGGTAAACTAAAAATATTTTTCCAGAAATTTCCCCAGGTTTTTCTATATAGATGTTGTTTTGGGTTATTTAAATTTTCGGTTAACTGTTGTTGTCTGCAAGCTCCCAGAACTTAAAAACCCCCTTTTGTCCCCTGTTGATGATATAAAGCAATTTTTCCCAAAACCCTCTGATGTCACCCTGCATAGGCGACAGCTCCCCTTTCAAAATTTAAACACGGGGAAAAATCAAAAAAGCCTGTACTGTTTTGCTGATTATAGATTTTTTCACCCCTACCAAGAACCTACCACCAGTATGTTACAGCTGAGATTAAAATTTCATCCATTTTATCCCCAATCTTTTCCAACTCAGAAATTACTCTTTAAATTTTATGTAGTAGAAAACTGCCATCATCATTAGACAATGAATAAAGGGGAAAAATTTTTTTGTAGATGGATGTGGGGGACATAATAAGTGAATTTTCTGATAAATTATAGCATGCAGGAGATTTCAAGAAAACCATATGGGGAAAACATAAAACAATCCAGCGTCTTCTTTTTTGTCCTTTTTAAAATTGTACCTGCCTAAAATAAATGTTGTTTTTTCTGTAGTTTATTAGTATTTTTGAGATAATATTAATTTTTAACAATTTCTAAATTTTAATGCTTTTTTAATAAATACTAATACCCTTTTTGTTTAAAGCAGGATCAGTATCTTTTAGTGGATCGTAAATTTTCCCGCTGTGACCACCTCTCAAAAATTTTTAATTAAAATCCAATCAAGATATTTTCCCGACCTTGTTTATTTTCCATAAACTTGTACACTATGTCTGGTAAAAAATTTTGAAAAAGAAATGGATGGGCACGTTTTCTTTCCATTCATAGTATACAAAATAAACAAGTAAAATATCCCTGTGACTGATGCTTTTCCCGTTTTTATCTAAAGGGCTTTTAACTTTATTTATCTCACACTGTGTTGGGAAATCTTTATAATATCTGGCAAATCAGCTGTTCTTTTTCATGTTTCTGGGTTTCTGCTACCTTATTTCTACTTTACGAGATTGTGGTTGTTGACTGAAAATAAAATGGCAATTCAGGAAAGAGAGGATGAGTTTTTAAAACCCGGGTGGATGCTTCCAAAGTTCATGTTTAATTTCCCCAAATCTTAAAAAGTTCAGACAATATAATGTCACATGGTGAAAATGTTTCGCACAACCGGTTTGCTGGTGACCAGTCTTTTTTGGAAAGATTTCTTCCATCTGTCTACCCATCAAATTTGATGGGAAAACCTCACATATTCTTTAGTCAGTCGTAGTTCGTTTTCATCCAGGAAACAGCACTTTTTCCCATTTTTAAAATGAAAACAAAACAAATTTAATTTAACACTTCAATATCAGTAATCCCAAAAATTTTTGTAGATAAATATCAAAGGGCTCAAAATCCAGTAAAATAACAAGACACGCTGACGTTTTATCGTTTACAAAAAACAAAAATGTCAGCCACTTTCGGAAAAAAACCCGGTGTCGGGCCCGTAGTTTTTAGTTGGCTCTTTTGAACAAGGGCACCAGCATAAAAAGTAGCAGAAAGCAATCACTCTATAGTATTCCATTGTGGCCCCCAGGAGTGGACGCAGCACCTCTTATGACACAACGTATAGTCTTCTGAAAAAAAAGTCGAAAGTTGGCGCTGTTGCACTGGCTCTGAATCTGACCCGATTTTAAAATACATTTCGCGTTTAACCAATATTTCGCTCTAACCTAAATTCAAAATTTCGTATCAAATTTTTTTCTTTTTGCAAGGTTACTATATTTTCATTACCATTGCCTACTTTGGGGATTATCACCTTTTTCATGCCTGTATACCTCGTTGGGTCATTAACCTCTATTTTTCTTGGTTTGATCTATTTCGTGATTTTACAATACTTTTTCGTTGACATGTCCTGGAACAGACAAGAATTGTTCGGCTCTTACAACGAATCAACCTCCCGATTGAATTTCTTTTGTTTCAAAAAATGGACCACCCCCCTTTTCCTTTTTCCTCACCCCCATCTTACTGCTACGGTCAGGGAACCCGTTTTAAAAACCCTACTTCTATTGAGTCCCCTAAGCTGTGTTTAAATTTTTTCAATTAACCCAATGTCTTATTTTTCCCGTTTCCTTTTGATTAGCATTGTTTGATTTCCCGAAACCTGCATTATAATCTTAGAACTGCACTGTTGCCTTCCTGCTCTGCTTCGTCCCCTGAGGTTAGATATGATTTCCACCATGCCAATTTGATTGCCAACTTTAAAAATACCACGGGTTTTACCTGTTTTTCATTTCGTGAAGGATTTTAAAGGGGGGTGAGTATTTTTTAAAATCTTGTTCCTCATCTGCACTGGAAAGACTGACCCCGCATTGCAATCTTCATTGCGTGTCCATATCCTCAGTCACACAGAGTTTATCATGTCCCATATCCGCTCAACCTCATATCCAAAAAGACGGGACATTTAATTATGGGTTTTCCTGCCAAAAGGTCGTATGTCCCCTTTAATCATGGGACCCTGATCCAACCGGACCCCAAAGACAACTGATAACCTCCGCCCTTCTAAAAATCATCTTTGTACATGGGAAAAAAATTCTAAGTTATTTGACCCCTTTCCCTGACCTATCAACAGCGGATACTAACATGGACCTTTCCTGACAATCATCATCGCCTCGTGGGAGAATCCAGGTAAGAAGTTTGGTATGGTACAAACCTTATAAACCCTTTGAAACTATCATATCCACGCCATTATTCTCCTGGTATATGTTATCCCAAATTTGCTGGAAATGTTGTTCCTCGCACAATTCACCACGGTTCAAGTAATAACACTCATAACCTAAAATTTCGTGACACTCGGTTTCTGGCATGCGGGAACGGACGAAGAAACATGGATCCTCCTCATTTCACCAAACATGGATTCGCGTATCACTTTGCCCCTCTTTGTACCCGAAACGGACACACAGGGACCAAACGGAGGGAGAATCCGCCCATTATTCGACTTATGACCGACCATACTAACGGGGTACTGATCCTCAAGGGCAATGCACTGGGAATCCGGATCGTGCACGCTGTCCTGGGAGATGGTCGTGGAAAGGGAAATAACCATAATCACCCTACTTCCCCTCTGCTATTGCGCCTTGCGTAACCCTGTAGGCGATTCTGTGGACGAAAACCATTCCGATCCGACTGAGGTGTAGGGGGTGGTTTCTCAGGGATACACAGCGTGCCCCGGGTGGCATTCGCTACTCTGGATTCTAGGTTGTCCATGCGCTTTTGCATTCCAGAAATCGAGACGTGGGATGTTGCAGGGATGGGATTGGACTCCCACCGCAAGGCATCATCGCGGCAATGCAGGAAGGTGGTGGAAGGCGCTCCCACCACCTGGGCCAGCAACATCCCAGGCATAAATATTACTTAGGGATGCCACGAATGGTCCCAAGATTATTTGGATCAAGGAGACGCCCTCCCGAGCTTGAGGCGCTGTGACCTTCAAACAGCCCGCCAGACGATGGGAGAATTTAAAAGCAGGACTCTCCAACTTGTTGGGACGAGCAAAGAACGCGGACAGGAGCGCATGTGCCGACCTATTGTCCCCAAACACCTCAGGACCTCAATAGTAGTTCCCGGGGCCTGTACCGTCATCATTGAATTGCAGTTCCCTTTCGAACTGGTCGGGCACCTGATCGAACAGAGCGTCGACCTTACCTGGCCCCCCAAATCCATAAAGCCGCCAGTGCCTTCGAATGTCCCTGGCGAATCTTCTCCGAAAGACCGTCGCGTTCCAAATATGCGTATGGGCTGAACGGGTGGGAAATGTGTAAAATTCCACGGAGCTGATGGCAATGCCGAGACCTCTAGGTAAGCACCCCTAATCTGAACCTGAGGTCAGACAGGGCAACAGTGTGGAGTAAGGGCTTCAGGAGGGCAACTTCCACCTAGCATCCTCATACATGTTTCCCCCCTCGTGTTCCTGAGCCTTAGTTCCCAATAAAAACAATTAACAACTTTATGTTTACGAATAGACTGAATCTAGAGATAAAAAAGCAATATATATAATATGAAATAGATCGTGCAAAAATTATCGATATAAATTTAGTTACCAAAGATATAGATATAGTGAACCAAAATATCACATTCAAACAAAATATATATATATACTTTCAATGGGACAATGGCGATATTAGTGTAGGAAGTCATAAATATTGCATAGACACCAAAGTCTAATTTAAAATCCCAAATAATCCCGGTAACACCAGTATGTATAATGTCCATATAATATAATAGTGATTGAAATTGTCCATATAAACCCCGCATCAATAGGTACAAAGCGGGCATCCAGTCCCAAACGCAAAGTAATCAGACAGTGTAATGAAGAACCCGATCCTTGCTACAAACATATATACAGTCATTGTTCCCAAACGCTGACATAAAAACATACGGGTGAGTACTGTAAAGTAATTGTCCCAAATGATGATCCTTAGAGTCAAAATTGCACAAATAGGTTGCCAGGAAAAGGGGGTAGGGCCTCCAAAGAAAAAGTCGACAATGTCTTGATCCGAAAAAAAGGG
>JADZMA010001854.1:0-14527 GCA_020796225.1 Arion vulgaris
TCCCTTTTTTGGCAAGGAAAGTTATAGCTAATGTTCTTCATCTTGTTGGTTTTCGTAATTATAAGTAGTCAAAGAAAATGCTAGACAATAATAATATCATGACTCTTCTACATCAAGTCTTTATTCTGATCTCATCTTTCTTGTTGGTTCATAGTTCTTCGTCTCTGCGTTCGTTCTTCACGACCAATTTAAATCACTCTTTGTGATATGTTTGATCTTTGCCAAAATGTATATACTTGCAATTGATTTGATAGGTTCCTAAGCGTATAGACTTCTACACGTTTAGGACACGTGCATCCGATTTCAGCCACACCTCCTTAGTCGCCTCTTACAACATGCTGGCAGGTAACACTGGTTCTATTCTTTACACTCCAAATTTGGGCCCCGGTAACCACTCGGGCAGGTTTATAGTTCATATGTACGGTTCCAACTTCACTGCAATGGGTCAGCCCATAATTGCTCCGTTCCTGTGCCAATGAAAATCACACAAAATGCTAACAACTGTCTTCTGTGTTGTGAACTAATTCCAGAATGAAACAGCTGTACCGCCACAGAAAGCAACCTGCACCGCATAAATGCATATGGCTGTCACTAAAGTGTCACCACAAAACTGTTCATCACTTGAATTGCAATTCATATCGAAGGCAACATCAATCACGACAAAATCCAGCTTTCTGCACACGCAAAACACTGCATATGGCAGATTGTGTTGTTTGTCATAACCGCTGTCCGTCATTTTCTGAATACCCACAATCACAATAAACGCATGGTTGACACAGCAAAAAGCAGTCCATGTAACATTCATAGCTCACAGCGTTGATCAAGCACTAACTCAGTAGCTTGGCAAATTAAACCGGAAAATACCCGACCAAACATGGCAGAAATGCACTAACAAAGTCATGTCCAGAATCAAACAGTTCTGATTCTGAATGGCCCTCCCGCATTCTGTCATTGCTGGCCAGATTTGTCTTGTTGATATCAACATTAAGCCCTAATCTAACTAAAACAAACAAGACTTGTTCCTAGGTTGACAAGGCTACTGTAAGCATCTCTTGTTATTTGTTAGTGGTTACTAAACTGACGTCATTGCACTCCGGGCAGACCCATAGGTGCTCAGTCTCCCCAACAGATATCGAAGAGTATGCATACTGATGGTTCCCGTGGCTCGCTGATTAAACACACCTCTCACTCTGCCTCTCAAGCATCCAGTTTGACTTGTACAACGGGTAATTCCAAACTGCCTAAATCACTTGATTGATTCAACATCGATTTTAGTGTCCTCATCCAACAGACAGTCGCGAAGAGACCGAAGAACATCCTTCTTATCCATCTTCAACTCCCCAACAATCGATGCTGTTGATGCAAGCCTGTCCGCTCTCTCATTACCGTAAACACCTGCATGTCCAGGACAGTATATCCACATAAAAGCATCTCTTGTAAAACATTAGAAATGATATGACAACGAATGCTACCGCAGGTACTGACACACACACACACAAGTAGTTCTATTCTTGGTACTCCAGTTGTAATTTTTCTTTTCATTGTTTCCAAGAAGAGAGCTTCATGTTTGTCTAGCATTTGTTTCTCTCATTGTTTATAATTATTGTCATTAGTTATCTAGCTCTTATAGAATTCTGGTTTCTAATGTTGTGTTGAATGTCATACATATACATGGTTGGTGAGTTTATGAACCACTAGATCTGAACATACACCTCATACAGTTGGTGGTTGCGAGCCGCTAGATCTGAACATATTAACGGTTGGTGTAGTTATGAACCGCTAGATCTGAACATACACATCATATGGTTGGTGGTGGTTACGTGCTGCTAGATCTGAACATACACCTCTTACAGTTGGTGGTTACGTGCTGCTAGATCTGAACATACACATCATAGGGTTGGTGGTAGTTACAAGCAGCTAGATCAGAACATACGGTTGGTGGTTGTGAGTCGCTAGATCTGAACATATTATACGGTTGGTGGTGGTTAAGAAACCACTAGATCTGAACATACACATCATACGTTGGTGGTTACGAGCTGCTAGATCTCAACATACACCTCATACGGTCGGTGATGGTTATGTGCTGCTAGATCTCAACATATATACATCGTACGGCCAGTGATGTATATATCTTTTTTAAAAAAGACTAAAAAGAACCACTAAATCTCAACAAACACATGAGAAAGTAGCATATTGACAAAGTATAACACAGAATCACAGTTACGTGTATCATTGGGCATATCTGTCCAGGACCAGGTTCGTCATTGGAAGGGACATGCAAGATGTGGTTCGTCATTGGAAGGGACATGCAAGATGTGGTTCGTCATTGGAAGGAACATGTAAGATGTGGTTCGTCATTGGAAGGGACATGCAAGATGTGGTTCATCATTGGAAGGGACATGCAAGATGTGGTTCGTCTTTGGAAGGGACATGCAAGATGTGGTTCATCATTGGAAGGGACATGCAAGATGTGGTTCGTCTTTGGAAGGAACATGCAAGATGTGGTTAGTCATTGGAAGGAACATGCAAGATGTGGTTCATCATTGGAAGGAACATGCAAGATGTGGTTCATCATTGGAAGGAACATGCAAGATGTGGTTAGTCATTGGAAGGGACATGTAAGATGTGACTAGATGTAAGATGATAAACAATTTAATACGTCAAATTCAGCATAACAAGAGTATAATAATAATATCTGCATGGGAGGTGGGGGAAATAATACATCACATAATTAGAGAATATCTACATGGGGGAGGAGACATACATCACATAATTAGAGAATATCTCCATGTTGGGGGAGCGGACATACATCAGATAAATGAAATCTTTACAAATGAAATAAATGCATTGAACTAACAATAAGACATGAGCTCCGTTGGGAGTTGAAAATGAAGAGAAGAAGAACTTACAATATGAATTGCCCTGCATGGGTGCTCTATCTGATGTATTTCTATTCAAACTAACGTCTGTCTCTTGTGAGGCCATCCATATGTTACAGGGAGAACCTTGGTAGCTTCCTCCAAGATGATCTTGATGTGGTCTTCAGTTAAAATTGTTCCACTAACAACTCAAGAATGGACTCAAACAGACAGGTAACAGAATTGACTCAACTATCAGGTAACAGAGTGGGCTCCTCAACCATCAAGGTAACAGAGTGGACTACTCAACCATCAGGTAACACAGTAGACTTGTGGAATACTCAACCATCAGGTAACAGAGTGGACTACTCAACCATCAGGTAACAGAGTGGACTACTCAACCATCAGGTAACAGAGTGGACTACTCAACCATCAGGTAACACAGTAGACTCGTGGAATACTCAACCATCAGGTAACAGAGTGGACTACTCAACCATCAGGTAACAGAGTGAACTACTCAACCATCAGGTAACAGAGTGGACTACTCAACCATCAGGTAACACAGTAGACTCGTGGAATACTCAACCATCAGGTAACACAGTAGACTCATGGAATACTCAACCATCAGGTAACACAGTAGACTCATGGAATACTCAACCATCAGGTAACAGAGTGGACTACTCAACCATCAGGTAACAGAGTGGACTACTCAACCATCAGGTAACAGAGTGGACTACTCAACCATCAGGTAACAGAATGGACTACTCAACCATCAGGTAACAGAGTGGACTACTCAAATATCAGGTAACACAGTGGACTCGTGAACTACTCAACCATCAGTTAACAGAGCAACTATAGAAAGTCATGATGCTGGTCAAGAAATGTGTGGGTCTGGTCAAGAAATGTGTGGGTATAACTCTGCATTCCTCAATACACACCACATGGAATAACAAAAAGGATCTTTACCATTAAAAATCATAACAGCAGGGAAGGGTGTGTGTTTGGATGAGGAAGGTTGCATCTACTTATTAGATTGATTTTAGATGCTTTGATTAAAACAACAACAACAAGGACAGCAACAACATTTATAACTAATATCGCCCAAGTGGTTACCGGGTCCAAATTTGGGGTGTAAAGAATAGAACCACTGTTACCTGCCATGCATGTCGTGAAGAGGACTAAGGAGTTTTGGCTGGTCAGATGCATGTGTCCTAAATGTGTAGAAGTCAACCTGCTGCCTTGCAGGTCGGCTGGGACAGCCAAAGGTTAACAGAGCGAACCAAAAACACTGGCTGAATCTGGACACATCACAAAGGATAAGCACCAGAGCTCCAAATGGCGCTGAAGATGTGAGAAACCCACCCATGCTAAGGCTGCATGAATCAGATTTTCACATGAATGAATTTATGGAGAGAACTGGTAACTGGTCTTTAGGTGATCATGAGAGAGAGATAACTAATGTAAGGATGTAAACATTAGAACTAACAACAATCTAGTTGCTGTATGTACTAATCGCATGATGGAAAAACTAGACCATAATACATATTCTCACATAGGACATTCTTCACCACAAGTGATCCAAAATGATGTACAGTCTTTCTACATATGTGTCAGTTCACATTCTTTTCTACTATTATTCTCCAGGTTTCTTTTGATCCACCCTGTCCGCTCACATCTGTTCATCTGAGAGCAAAAGTGCCTGGTAGCATTTGACATAAGTTCGAGCTATCTTCTTCCTCTAATAGTGGGTGTTGCTAGTTATCTACAATAAGTTTTCTTTCGCAGCTCCATGTTTGTGATTGTTCTCTTGTCAAAATATTTGCAGGATTTTCATCTGACATTTATCTCAATACATCTCTAATTTGTATTAAATGTCTGCATACAATTTCCATCACTCGTTCTTGCTATCTTCCCAATTTATATCTTCCTAATTGCTATCTTCCCAATTGCTATCTTCCCAATTTATATCTTTCTAATTGCTATCTTCCCAATTTATATCTTCCTAATTGCTATTTTACCAATTTATATCTTCCTAATTGATATCTTCTTAATTGCTGTCTTCCCAATTTCTGTCTTCCCAATTGCTGTCTTCTTAATTGCTGTCTTCCCAATTGCTATCTTCTTAATTGCTATCTTCACAATTGCTATCTTCCCAATTGATATCTTCTTAATTGATATCTTCCCAATTGCTATTTTCACAATTGCTATCTTCCTAATTTCTATCTTCATAATTGCTATCTTCCCAATTGATATCTTTTTTAATTCCTGTCTTCCCAATTGCTATCTTCCTAATTGCTATCTTCCTAATTGCTATCTTCATAATTGATATCTTCCCAATTTCTATCTTCCCAATTGCTATCTTCCTAATTGTAAAAGAAATAGTAAAAACTAGGGTCCAAGTATTGTCCTTCTAATCAACTAAAACATCCTAGACATCGCTGAGCAAATTGAGAGAGATGGGTGTCAATATTGGTATAGCATGACAAGAACAACATACACAATATGCAAAGAGATTGATTAATCAACATTGAACTGGCATGTTGGGCCACTAGATGCTGCTGGATTTATTGAGGCGGAGATCAGAGCACCTATGGACGTGTCTGGAGTGCTATGATGATAGTCCTCATATAAATGACAACTGATCCCAGACAAACTTCTATCATGTACCAGTTGTATTGACAATTATCAAGTGCTACTAGTCACATGATCTAAACAAGATGGAGATTAATAGAGACACAGTGAAGAAACCACATATATAACATTGTGAGGTATGCACTGAACCGGAATACACAGGGATAATGGAAGAGAGGTAAACTAAGGAACACATGGATAAGAGAACTTGACCAAGACATCAAACAAATGGGCTGACATTGAAGAGCTCCTATTTCAACTAAGCCAGATTTTAGAAGTTTACAAATTTTTATGGAGACAGAACATGTCTGCCTTGTGTATGTGTGCCTTGTGTCTTGTGTATGTCTGCCTTGTGTATGTCTGCCTTGTGTATGTGTGTCTTGTGTATGTGTGCCTTGTGTATGTGTGTCGTGTGTATGTGTGCCTTGTGTATGTCTGCCTTGTGTATGTGTGCCTTGTGTCTTGTGTATGTGTGCCTTGTGTATGTGTGCCTTGTGTATGTCTGCCTTGTGTATGTCTGCCTTGTGTATGTCTGCCTTTGTGTATGTCTGTCTTGTGTATGTCTGCCTTGTGTATGTCTGTCTTGTGTATGTCTGTCTTGTGTATGTCTGCCTTGTGTATGTCTGCCTTGTGTATGTCTGCCTTGTGTATGTCTGTCTTGTGTATGTCTGCCTTGTGTATGTCTGTCTTGTGTATGTCTGTCTTGTGTATGTCTGCCTTGTGTATGTCTGCCTTGTGTATGTCTGCCTTGTGTATGTGTGCCTTGTGTATGTCTGCCTTGTGTATGTCTGCCTTGTATATGTCTATCTTGTGTATGTCTGCCTTGTGTATGTCTGCCTTGTGTATGTCTGTCTGCCTTGTGTATGTCTGTCTTGTGAATGTCTGCCTTGTGTATGTCTGCCTTGTGTATATCTGTCTGTCTTGTGTATGTCTGCCTTGTGTATGTGTATTTTCTACTTTCATTATCACATGTTAGGCAGGTGTACAATTTGTGAAAATAAGCATATAAACACACACAGAAGAAAAGAGGATTGTGAGGAGGGGTGGTGTTAAAGATATTAGATTTGAGTAGGTAATATATGGATTGAATATGACCATCGGCGAAGTGGGTGAACTGGCTAGAGACAGAGTGAATTTCAGATGCACTGCAAAGAGAGCAACATCCTATAAAGGATACACAATTTAATGATGATGAATATATGGATGTTCCCTTACCAAAAAAACAACCGGATATTTATATATATCCGCTGTCATGGATATTCAACTGGGTTGCTGAAGCAATTAGAGAAAACTATCCAGTGGATTGCACAATGGATACAAGGCAAAAAATATACTTTACATAAAACTAAAATCAAAATGTCTGTGCCTGGTTATAGGAAGACAAAATTAACACTTGTCCATAGAAGATGTACATGAGTGGTAGATATAGAAGATGTACATGAGTGGCAGATATAGAAGATGTACATGAGTGGCAGATATAGAAGATGTACATGAGTGGTAGATATAGAAGATGTACATAAGTGGCAGATATAGAAGATGTACATAAGTGGCAGATATAGAAGATGTACATAAGTGGCAGATATAGAAGATGTACATGAGTGGCAAACATAGAAGATGTACATGAGTGGCAGACATAGAAGATGTACATAAGTGGCAGACATAGAAGATGTACATAAGTGGCAGATATAGAAGATGTACATGAGTGGCAGACATAGAAGATGTACATAAGTGGCAGACATAGAAGATGTACATGAGTGGCAGACATAGAAGATGTACATAAGTGGCAGATATAGAAGATGTACATGAGTGGCAGACATAGAAGATGTACATAAGTGGCAGATATAGAAGATGTACATGAGTGGCAGATATAGAAGATGTACATGAGTGGCAGATATAGAAGATGTACATAAGTGGCAGACATAGAAGATGTACATGAGTGGCAGATATATAAGATGTACATGAGTGGCAGATATAGAAGATGTACATAAGTGGCAGATATAGAAGATGTACATGAGTGGCAGATATAGAAGATGTACATGAGTGGCAGACATAGAAGATGTACATGAGTGGCAGACATAGAAGATGTACATAAGTGGCAGATATAGAAGATGTACATGAGTGGCAGATATAGAAGATGTACATGAGTGGCAGACATAGAAGATGTACATGAGTGGCAGATATAGAAGATGTACATAAGTGGCAGACATAGAAGATGTACATGAGTGGCAAACATAGAAGATGTCTTCATCAAATCAGGGTAGATAAGTAGAGAACATAAAAATAAATTTCTGCTGACAATTAGACATTGCTGGGAAGATTATTCTCTCTCTCTCTGCGATCACCGCTCAGACCAATGTACCAGACCTCCCATAAATTCTATTCATGTGGAAATCTGATTCATGTAGCCTTAGCATTGGTGTGTTTACGTCACATCTTCAGCACCATTTGGAGCTCTGGTGCTTATCCTTCGACAATGTGTCCGGTTTCAGCCAGCGTTTACTCGGTTCGCTCTCTGTTCTGTAGCCATCTAGTGTTTTTACGGTGTGGGGTAGCTAGCCCCACACCCAACCTCCTTAGTCGCCTCTACGACATGCGTGGCAGGTAACAGTGGTTCTATTCTTTACAGCCAAATTTGGGCCCGTAACCACTGAGTGGGAAGATTATTCATAAATTGTATACAATATTTTTCTGAGAAATGCAAAAACTGTCTTTTCTGTTGAATCGTTGAAACATATTTCTTCTTGCTAGCTTCAGTTAACATATTGTTGGTATGTAGAGAATATATACTTTGTTCTAGCCATTTACAACATATATGTTGCTGTAGTTGAGTACAATGTACGCAGACCAGTCTTGTTAATAGCTGTCCATCGCAGGTTATGATGACTACAGTCTCAGACGTGTGCTGCTGCACCTCTCTGGTGTGTGCGGAGGTGACAGTAGAGTCCAATTCTAGAACACAATCCCCTACCACAGGTGGGGCATACACGATCAAGGTTAGACAAGTGGGTGTTGTGTATTCTGTCTGTTCGCGCAGCTCGTTTTCTCTGTGACTCAACGGCACAATGATTCTCAGCTATGCAGGTTCCTCTTGTGTTGTTACAGTGCCACATTTGGAGATCTTGCGCAAGGGATTCCCAGCATGTGGTGTCTATATTGAAGCATTTCAGAGACACTTTAAGAGTGTCTTTAAAGCATTTTTCTGTCCACCTGCTAAACGTCTGCCCTTCAAGTTCACCATACATCAACTGTTTTGGGATGTTTATTAGGCATTTGAGCAACGTGACCGGCCCATCTCCCTTTGGTCTTCTGCAACAGGGTGTTGACGCTTGGGATCTTTGCTCTTGTGAGGACTTCGCTATCTGGACATGTAACAGTTAGTACAACATACATGACAAATATATTAGTCAAAAATATTCACACATACATCTATCACTTGACTGGCTATTGTGAGGATGACATCTCTAACAGAACACGACTTGGTGAGGCTGACATCTCTAACATGACTTGGTGAGGCTGACATCTCTAACATGACTTGGTGAGGCTGACATCTCTAACATGACTTGGTAAGGCTGACATCTCTAACATGACTTGGTGTTGGTGAGGCTGACATGTCTAACAGATATCAGTTAGATACCACCTAATGACCCAGGTAAGAGCAACAGTCAACAAGATTGAGACAAAGACAATCTGACACATACGATTTCTCAAACTATGACCAGCACAGTTAAGAAAAAAATGATTCCTGTGTGACCTGGAAGTTCACTCAATGATTTCTAATGTTGTGCCAAATGAAAGTGAATGTTGGTCTTCTATGTCTCTTCTTGATGATCCAGTCAGCCCTTGGTTTACGTAGTACAAGTCTTGTACTGTGTCCGAGGTCCAAACATCTCTCCGCTATGGAAATAAATAAAACACTTGACTTCGTTAATACAAGTCACTGTTTGTGGGGTTGGGATCCAAGGCAGGGGTTTGCTAATGTAGGAGGTGAGGACAAAGCTCATGGGGAGAGGGAGGAGAGGCTTGACGTGGAGGCTGAGAAGAGAGATTACATGGTGAGAAAGGAGAGACTTGATGTGGAGGCTGAGAAAAAAATAAATGTGGAGGCTGAGAAGAGGCTAAATGTGGAGGCTGAGAAGAGGCTAAATGTGGAGGATGAGAAGAGGCTAAATGTGGAGGGTGAGAAGAGGCTAAATGTGGAGACTTAGAAGAGGATAAATGTGGAGGCTGAGAAGAGGCTAAATGTGGAGACTGAGAAGAGGCTAAATGTGGAGACTGAGAAGAGGCTAAATGTGGAGAGTGAATAGACTAAAATATTGTCTTTCATCTTGTACACTTTTCCTCTTCTTCTTTTTCGAGTGCTCCGTATCAACCACTCATTAACCACTCTGTGTGGTTTGTATGTGATCTGAGCTCAAGAGCAATTGTACGTTGTGCCAGTTATGCACCTACAAGTAGGCCAAGACATCTGATTTCTGCAACACTTTTTATTTACTAGGGTAGCTTCCCATCATCAGTCACCTCTTATGACACGCCTTGTAGGTCACAGTGGTACTAGTCTTTGCTCCCAATGTTGGCCCCGGTACCACACTGGCATACTTTTCCTCTAACTTTGGGAGTCTCTGTGTGATGTTCCTGGTGGTGATGGTAGTGATGTTGCTGGTGGTGATGGTGGTGATGGTAGTGGTGTTGCTGGTGGTGATGGTAGTGGTGTTACTGGTGGTGATGGTGGTGGTGATGATGGTGGTGATGATGGTGGTGGTGGTGATGATGGTGGTGGTGATGATGGTGGTGATGATGGTAGTGGTGGTGATGATGGTAGTGGTGATGGTGGTGATGATGGTAGTGGTGATGATGGTAGTGGTGGTAGTGATGTTGGTAGTGGTGGTGGTGGTAGTAGTGGTGGTGATGATGGTGGTGGTGGTGATGGTGGTAATGATGTTGGTAGTGGTGGTGGTGGTAGTGGTGGTGATGATGGTGGTGGTGATGATGGTGGTAGTGATGTTGGTAGTGGTGGTGGTGGTAGTGGTGGTGGTGATGATGGTAGTAGTGATGTTGGTAGTGGTGGTGGTGATGATGGTGGTGGTGATGATGGTGGTAGTGATGTTGGTAGTGGTGGTAGTGGTGATGATGGTGGTGGTGGTAGTAATGATGGTAGTGGTGGTGGTGATGGTGGTGGTGATGGTGGTGATAATGGTACGTGCTTGCTTCAGATTTACTTGGTTCTTTCCCTATCTGGGGCCATCAGGACAATTTTGCAAAGATCCCTGATCTCAATGTAAGTGAGATCTAGTTCCTAGTCCTACCAGAAACAGACAATAAGACATAGGGCATGTGTTCAAGTTGAGTATGTTATAAAAAACCCTTGACAGTTGAAAATCAATAACAGTAGGCTGCTTCTTCTTTTGTCAGCACACTGTTACCAGGTTGTTAACCCAGTGTCATGGTTTAATGTATTTGTCTTGCACTTTTGTCAGCACACTGTTACCAGGTTGTTAACCCTGTGTCATGGTTTTATGTATTTCTCTTGCACTTTTCTGGTGACTTGTGTGATGGTTTTCTTAGTCTCCTGGTAGAATTCAACTATGTTAATCTATCCACTTTTTCCTCAGTCTTCCTCTCGCCTTCCTTCCTGATATTCTGTTGTTGAAAGCTTCATAGGCAGTTTGGTCTGTTCGCATTCTTACTAAGTGGCCAAATCACCTCATTCTCTGTTTCGCTATAGAGTTCAAGCACAATCTTGCTCCAACCTTTTCTCTGATGCTGGTATTCGTAACTCTGTCAATTCTTGTGTTGTTGGTGACTTTGCGGAGACATCTTATTTCGCATGTTGCTATTTTCTGTGCATGTGTCTTGTTCATTGTCCACGTTTGATATTGGTAACATAGAGTGGGTATGAAGATGCTGCTGATCAACTGTTGTTTAGCTGTTACTGTCTGGGCTAAATTCATTAAAAAGTTGAAAATAAAATTCAGACCAAATTTTCACAATGACATCAGGGACCTTCATCGGAAAGCACTGAGCTTGTGCAAAAATCACTGAGATCTTTCTGTGCAGGAAATATATCACAATCACTGAGATCTTTCTGTGCAGGAAATATATCACAATCACTGAGATCTTGCTGTGCAGGAAATATATCGGAGCAGATATGATTACTCGCTAAAGTGCAATGATGATGGTGCTATCAATCAATCAATCATCCATTTCGTACATACATCTCCGCCGTGTGGTGCCGAGGCCCCCAAGGGGAAGCCAAGACTAGTACCACTGCGACCTACAAGGCATGTCGTAAGAGGCACTGATGTAGGCCCTAGGGATGCTACCCTAGTAAATAAAAGCAGGGAGAAATCTGATGTACTGGCCACTTATAGGCGCATAACTGGCACAATCAATGTACAATCACTCTTAGGCTGAGATCACATAGAAATCACACAGAATGGTTGACAAGTGGTCTATAGGAGCGTTCAAAAAGAAGAAGTACACACATCTCTAACTTACCAATATTGCCTCCTACCTTGTACACATCTCTAACTTACCAATATTGCCTCCTACCTTGTACACATCTCTAACTTACCAATATTGCCTCCCACCTCGTACACATCTCTAACTTACCAATATTGCCTCCTACCTTGTACACATCTCTAACTTACCAATATTGCCTCCCACCTCGTACACATCTTTAACTTACCAATATTGCCTCCTACCTTGTAAAATTTCTAACTTACCAATATTGCCTCCTACCTTGTACACATCTCTAACTTACCAATATTGCCTCCTACCTTGTACACATCTCTAACTTACCAATATTGCCTTCCACCTTGTACATATCTCTCCCTCCATATTAGCCTACCTTATCGTGGTTGGAGGGTTTGTGTGCCTTTAGGATCCTTCAGGCTATGTCGGCGGGAGTCTAACTCCTGGCAGGTCTAACCAAGCCGAACAGACTGAAGGTGAAAGGCCAGACCAAAGGCGGGGAGCAGGATGGGGCCTCAAAAGGTGACAGTGCAGAACCCACCGGCGAGTGGTAAATGCTCTGGCTGCAACCAACCCATCCCCCAGCTATGGGACAAATAGCACTTGTCCTCTCTCTCTTTTGAGGAGGACATCCTTTTTCTTGTCTTCTACTTCTATGACACTTTCCTTAAGTATAAGGGATTAAACTACAGGTCCAGGAGCACACCTGCATAAAGCGGGTTGGGAGCCCGGCACAGAAGGCTGAAGTCATCTGAGTAGGACGACTCCAGACAAACCCGGAAGACAGATCTCGTCAGCAGGGGACTGCAACTGTCTAGAGAACAACCTCAAAAAAAGATGTCCTCAGAAACGGAATGTGTCAGCCATTATTGGCGGGAGGAATCGACACATACGAACAACTCAAATGGCCATGCGCAAATATTTATATAACTGTGGTGCCACCACCATGGGAAACAGCCAGGTGGTGGTGGGACCGGACCCCTGCCGCAAGGGTCCACCCTTAGCTACTGGCGCCCTGTTGATTCTTGCAAAGCCAGGAGGACAGGGTATTACTACTGGCAGCAAGGACAACTTCACCCTCACAATTATGCAATGGAATGCAGAAGGGGTAACCAACAAAAACGAGAGCTAGAGGAATGTCTGGAGCAGAAAAGATTGACATCTGCTGTATCCAAGAGACGCACCTTAATCCGGAAAATAGATTCAGCATTAGAGGATTTGAAACCTTCCGTCAGGATAGAGAAAATAGACATAAGGGTGGAGTAGTAACACTAGTTCGTAATTCCATACCGGCAGTTGAACTTCACAGGTCCAATCAGATGAGCACAGAATTCATAGCTGTTCAACTCCTTATCAACAACACTAAGATGACACTATACAATATATACTCACCACCCTCCATTCAAACTGAGCTGGAAGCTATCAAAGTTCAAGATGACAACTTGCTTATAGTAGGAGACTTCAACAGCCACTCACCAAGCTGGGGCTATGACACGCTAGATCCTCGAGGTGAAAGCCTTGAAGAATGGCTGATCACCAACAGTCTCACCATTCTCAACCACCCAGATGATCCTCACACATGTTACTCACGACGGTGGCGCACAACAAGCACCCCAGATCTGGCTTTTGCTACAGATGACATTCACAG
This sequence comes from Arion vulgaris, assembly GCA_020796225.1. Lineage (NCBI taxonomy): Eukaryota > Metazoa > Mollusca > Gastropoda > Stylommatophora > Arionidae > Arion > Arion vulgaris. The sequence goes on from JADZMA010001854.1 coordinate 13,609, forward strand.
GATAACCGAAAGGCAAGTCTGCGACCAGATTGGAGGTAGTGACCATAGACCAGTGAAACTCCTCATAAATAACATTAACAAGGAGGAACTTACAAACTCTGCCCCTAGTTGGAATTACAAAAAGGCAGACTGGAAGCTATTCAAAGAACTAGCAGACAAGTACTGTAAAGAAATTAATCAATCAGGAAAAGTGGACAGAGATGAACGTTCATTCAATAAAGCCATTTTAGATGCTGCAAAAAGGCTATACCCAGAGGGAGGAGAAAAAACTATAAGCCATATTGGACACCAGAGATGGAAGTTCTCCATAGCTCGCTTTGCAGTGCCAGAAATACAATGGAACTTGCATCAACGGACCAAAATGTAATGCAACACAATAGAGCAAGGGCCCTTTATGTTAGAGAAAGAAACCAGCAGTGTAGAAAATCCTGGAAAGAAAAGACAGCCTTTTTGAACATGGAAAAAGATACTCAAAAGTTGTGGAGACTTACAAAAGCCCTGAACGATGACAACCCATCTAGAGGGAAAACAGTTCTCCAGCAAGGAGAACAACTTCTACAGGAAAGCAGCAGCCACCCTGATGGCCCAGTGTTACAAGCAAGAAAGCTCATGCTCAATAAGTCAGGAGCAAGGGAAAAAAGTCAGAAGTGAGATAAATGCTACATTCAAAAAAGCAACAAGTGAACCCTGTATGGAGGTAGACATCACACTGACTGAGCTGCAGAGAGCACTGAAAAAGCTCAATCGTAAAAGGCCCCGGGACCAGATGGAGTATCAAACGACATGCTCAAACAAATAGGCCCAATAGCACAGAGTCTTCTACTCCAGATTTTTAACAATAGTTGGAGACAGGGGAGAGTCCCAGACATCTGGAAAAATGCCAAAATCCACCCAATTTTCAAAAGTGGAAAAGACAAAG
>JADZMA010001855.1:0-14506 GCA_020796225.1 Arion vulgaris
ACAACTAAAAGGGTAACTTTGGATTAAACCATCGAGATCCCCAACTGCTATCACGACGCATTACATGGAGATCTAAAACCTCTGCCCTATGTGCCGCCTTTAGCATGAAAGGAACAAACTAACATCGACACAATGAACAACAACTATGCGGGTTCCTCTTATGTTGTTTTAGCGCCACTTTTGACGTTCTTGTGCCAGGGAGTACTAGCACGTGGTGTCTATATCGACGCATTCAGAGACACTTTAAGTGTCGTTAAAAACTGAACGTCTGCCACCTTCAAGCTCGCCATACATCAACTGTTTTGTGATGCGTTTACCAGATTGAAAGTCTAAATAAAATATGGAACTCCACGTTAAATAATATTAAAACTAAATTAAGAGTTTTCAATTCCAATGTTGTATCAGTGTTAATATACGCCAAGCGAAATCAAATTCAGATAAGTAAAGTATTTTAGGCACATAAAAAGACATGACACCATGATCAAATCTTTACTAGAGGGAAAGTTGAGTGGTGAAGAGTAAGAGGAAGAGATGATTAATGAGAAGGATGTCGTATCCATCTCTAGTCATCCTTCATATGCAAGAATCTATGATGACCCAGGTTAAGAGGAGAAAATGAAGATGGGTCGGGCTTACCCTACCGAAGACACTGTCGAGTCTCACTAGACATGCACTTGAGTGGAACCCGCAAGAAATATGGAAAAGGGGACGTCTTAAACAGACCTGGAGAGGAAGTCTTCTTGAGGACCTGAAATGTGTTCGATTGTCCTGAGAGACCATGAAGAAAACATTGGTTATTGTTTACTAAACTGACGTCATTGCACTCCAGGCAGACCAATAGGTGCTCAGTCTACCCCAACAGATATCGAAGAAGAAAACATTGGTTTTTTTTACTAAACTGACGTCATTGCACTCCGGGCAGACCCATAGGTGCTCAGTCTCTCCAACAGATATCGAAGAAGAAAACATTGGTTATTGTTTACTAAACTGACGTCATTGCACTCCGGGCAGACCAATGAGTGCTAGTCTCCTCCAACAGATATCGAAGAAGAAAACATTGGTTATTGGTTACTAAACTGACGTCATTGCACTCCGGGCAGACCAATAGGTGCTCAGTCTCCCCAAACAGATATCGAAGAAAACATTGGTTATTGGTTACTAAACTGACGTCATTGCACTCCGGGCAGACCAATAGGTGCTCAGTCTCCCCAAACAGATATCGAAGAAGAAAATATTGGTTATTGTTTACTAAACTGACGTCATTGCACTCCGGGCAGACCAATAGGTGCTCAGTCTCCCCAAACAGATATCGAAGAAGAAAATATTGGTTATTGTTTACTAAACTGACGTCATTGCACTCCGGGCAGACCAATAGGTGCTCAGTCTCCCCAACAGATATCAGAAGAAAACATTGGTTATTGGTTACTAAACGACGTCATTGCACTCCGGGCAGACCAATAGTGCTCAGTCTCCCCAACAGATATCGAAGAGTATGCATACTGATGGTTCCTGTGGCTCGCTGATTAAACACACCTCTCACTCTGCCTCTCAGGCATCCAGTTCGACTTGAACAACGGGTAACTCCAAACTACTTAAAAGCTGATCGATTCAACATCGATTTTAGTGTCCTCATCCAATAGAGGGTCGCGAAGAGACCAAGAATACCCCCTTATCCATCTTCAACCCCCCCAACAACCCCGATGCTGTGGTTAAGCCTGTCCGCTTTTCTTTACCCAAACACCCGCATGCCCAGGACAGTATACCCCGAAGCCCCCGGAGGTTAGAAACCTATAGACGACATCCCCCCTTATATCAAAACCTCCCCTTCGGGATTTTTTGTGAAGCATCGACTGAAGTCGGTACAAAAACTGCCCCAGTAAAGGGAAGTCCCAGAAATCCAATGGGGGGCGGCTTTGGGGCCTCAACCTCCATCCTCATACTAGAAGTTTGTCCGGGAAAGGCCCCACTTCGCCTGCAACAACCCACCATCCCATTCCCAAGGGAAACACCAGGGGTTTTCCCCTGGGGAAAACCGGACCCATCAGTATATACAACAACATCATCCCTTGATTTTTTTTTTTCGCTGCTTAACGGGAAAGATCGGCCTTCATGTTCCCCCAAACCCTGCTTCTTTTTTCCAAGAGAATTATAACGTTAGATAGTTCATCATCTACCATCTGTTGGGATCCATTTTTCCCCCTTTTGGGGGGCCGCAACCGTAGTCACCGGGTTTAATTGTTCTTTTGGCCCCCTTTCCGACTTGCCACGCTTGATTTTTCGTCCCTTTTAATACCAAGTATTTTGTATATGAATGTCCTTACCCAAGAAAACCCGCATATATGCCTTTTTGGGGTTTGCTAAAGGGAGCGTATTCAGAAGGCCAAGCATATATCTCATTTTCCCAAATGAGGATTTTTGGCAGCCCAGAACCATCCCGCATCCCCATTCGGGAACCCCGTTCGAGTCGTTCACATCGGGGACCCTTGATATCGTGAACCGAGTCCGAACCCTAATGACATTCTTTGATCGAAAAAAAGGGCAAGTAGTCTCCGTCAAGGTGTGGCCCAAAACTTTGGGTGCTCGGGGGGCCTTACTTGCCCTTAATAACAAAGGAGGATGTTGTTAATGCACTCAAGGCAAGCCACAGCACCCCGGGGGGCCTGATGGTGCCCAATATCATCACATCAAACAGCTGGACGAGATTGTTATTACTGCGGTTGTTGGATTTTAAAAAATTTACAGGGCTGTGGTCCCCGGGGTTGGTTTCATTATTTTTACGCCCGTTCCACAAACAGGGGAAGGATCCAAAACTGCTCAACCTTAATACTCACCCTTGCAAAATGTATATGGCAAATTACTAGAAAGATAGGGGCCCGAAAGGTAATGTGTCCCAGAAATGACACATCCTCTTTTGACACTTTTGGGTAGCAAACCACCAATAAAAGGGTTTAATGGAACAATGCTGGAAAGTTTGCATATGATGTTTATAAGGTTTCCCAACCCAAGAAAGAGACTGTTGTTGTGGCCATCGACTTGGAGGATGCTTATAACAAGGTGAATTTTTCAATAATAGTCCCTCTCTTTGATTAAATTTTGGTTAACCTTTGGCTGGTGAACGGGATAGCTGCTTCTTTAATGGAGAAAACCCGTTGCACTCCGTTTGGGAAAAGGACTTTAGGATCCTGCACGTATATGCCGGGGATTACCCCAGGGTTCTCCTCTATCACCGTGTTGTTTAATATTTACACAGCAAATGTACCCTTTCACCAACCCGGGATTGAGTCGGACATTGACATTTGCAGATGATATCTTAATATTGGGACGGGGTCAGATAGACGAGAGATGGTTGACGACATTCAGAAAACTTTGGGTTACCATCTGGGGTTGGTGTAGAAGTCTCGCCCCAGGCCAAATTTTCGGGAAAAAGCGTTTTATGTTGTGGTCCCCAATTGAATAATCACATCGTAAAGGGGCTGACCTACCCGGGGTGTAATTTTGATGAACATCCATCGAGTGCAGAGACAGGCTGCCCCATTTTTGGAAAACCCTTTGACTAGTTATTTTTCCAAACACCAAAATTGAACAGACGATAAACGGCGCAAGGTGGTCTTGCGGCCCCATGAAAAAAACCCAGAGTTTTAGAAAGGTGACGAACAATTTTTGGGAGACCTATGTTCACGGGGACCCAAAAAATTTAAAATTTAAAATAAAAAATTTATGGGGGAGCCCGGGCAACAAATAGGGGACAATTTCTTTATTTTTCTCCCATGCTCCTGTGTATTTTTATCATTCTATTTTTTCCCCCATGCTCCTGTCACTTTCTATTCTCTCCCATTTTCCCGGGCCTTCTTATTTTCCCTCCCATGCCCCTGGCCCATCCCTTCTATTCTCTCCCATGCTCCTGTGTCATTTTCTTCTTTCTCTCCCATGCCTCCCCCCTTTCTATTCTCCCATTTTTCCTGTGCCATTTTCCTTTTCCCTCCCCCATGTCCCCCCCCCCCCTTTTCTATTCTCCCCCATGCTCCTGGCCATTTCTTGTTCTTCCTTCCTTTGGTAAAAATATGGGACGCATCGACAAGTTTTTTGTTTTTTTCCCCATCCAGAAGCCCGGGCTTTTCAGCCTTCGGCTCGGTCCCAAATGACATCGAAACCCCTTTTTGGTTGGGTGCCACGAAAAATTAAATTGGGGGAAATTTCGTGGCTTTTCTGCCATCCCGCACAAAAGAGGGATAGTCCCCCGAGCCCAACGCGCTACGAACCCCGCTGGGCAGACGGGCGACGACAATATTTTAAAAGAACCGCTGAAAAAGTCGGTACCCCCTGGCCCCAAATTTCGGCGTCACGTGATCATGAAAAAGGGAAAAAGAGAGGTACACAAATTTGACCCTTTTTCCCGACTTTAAAATATCTTTCCCAAACCGGGATGTGAAAAACGAACTGCCAAACACTGTGTTTACCATTTTTAAAATCTCTGGTTATTCAGTTACTAAATGTTTTTTTTAATAAAGTCTAAAAAAGGGGAAAATTTCGGGACCCTTTGGGAAGCAGACACTGAGACAGTAAAAAATTTCTGTATTTTGTAGACACAGAAAGTGGAAAATTTTTTTGTTTTTGGACAGAAAAATTTAAATGAAATTTAAAGTTAAAATTGTCGGGGCAACTTCAAAATTTGTAAAGTAAAAATAGTTTTGATTTAATTTAGTTTTTTGGATCCCCATCACTGTACATCAAAACCAATTGCTTTCGTCAAATGTTTTCCCGTTTCTCCTCCTCGGTTTGTTCCCCAATGTGGGGCGAAAAAGACCCGGTTTTTTTTTTTTATTCTTTCAACCAGCATGTTTCCTTATCCCCAACCCCCATTTGACGGGAAAATTTTTTGTAGTCTGATTGGGGTTGTGGATTCATACTTTCGGGAATCGGGTGCATTTTCTTTTCTCACGGGGGGAGTTTCGAATAACTTGACCTTTCAGGCCCCTTTTTTAAGACCCTACAGCGACGATCATTTCTCCTTAACCGCATGCCCGGCACAAAATAAAACCGATTTTTTTTAAATAGACCTTCTTAGTTACCCCCAAACCTTTTTCCCCGGGGCCCGTTTGTTTAAACCTTCCGCAAATTAAATAAAATATGCTAAATTACGAATTTTCATTTTTCATTTTCCCCTTTTTGGATTATTTTTTTTGCACCCCGGGAACATTTTCCATTCCGGGGTTTTTAAAAAATTTTTGATTTTTTCTAAATAAGCCAAAAAAAAGCCAAATTGAGAAAAAAGAAAAAAAAAGGCCAAACCACTTTTAAAAATTTTTAAAAAATTCATTTCACATACTCACATCCAAAAAAAGCCCAGATCCATGTCATTATCCCCCCCACGGGAAGAGCTGAATCGGCAGAAAATTTTTGGGTCCGGGAGAATTTTTTACCTTTTTGGAATGCTGAAGTTTTTCCCCAGCATTTGTTTAAAAATATCAGTTCGTCCTGATTCTGACAATAGATAAAGGGTTTAATCTGCATTCTGTTTCTCGTTTTGTTTTTACAGAGGATCCCAGAAAAAATTCTCTCAACCACAGAATTGGACGGGGGTAGTCAGGCACGTTAGAGAAAAGGTTTGGAGCTTTTTAAAAAGACGAATGCTGAAGCACAACCCAAAACTGCTCAGTATCTGTGGGGAGTCCATTTTTTTTTAAATTTGGAGCCCCCCCCTTTTTCCAGTCCAAAAAAAGCATTTGTCTGTATTTTTCCCTAAATTATGCTAATGTTTTCCCAAGGGTTTGAAAAAAGGAAATGGAAAAACATGGGCCTAAATTTTGGATTTAAGATCACAGTGGGGCCCCAATTTTCTAAACGTTAAAAATGTATTTTTCGGGCCTGTGGGACTCTAATTGAAATTTGGCTGAGTGCTTCTTCTGTGAAAAAACATTTTTCCCTTTGACAAATTGTATTTCCGGGATGAGCCTCAGTACTGTTATTCTGCTGCAAGAACTTATTACATGCTGTTATAAATTTTGGGTTAAAATAAACTTGAGGGAAGATTTTTTTCGTCCCCTTTCCCACCCCATACGGCCTGTTCTGTGGGACGGTCTGGTGAAAAAAAAAGGTTGGTACAGTTCTGAGGATCTGTTTTTGTCTTTTGGGAAACAGGCTGTTCAGTTTTTCAAATTTTTGCAAAACCCGGTATTGAAACTAAAAAGAAAGGTTTTTTTTGAAATTGTCAACATTTTTTTAATAGTTTTTGTTTAAATTTTTGGGGGTTTTTTTGATTTCTAGTTCAGCAAAAGCAAAATAAGCTTTCAACTCTTGCCAGTTATCAGAATTTTATACATAACCTTCCCCGTACAAGCCACAGAGTAAACGATGGCTTTTAAAAAGGGAAAATTGGACAGTTCGGGGGGCCCAAAAACCTGAAATTGCTGTTCAAGCTTTAAATAAATCTTTGTAAGCTTCTGTCGTAAGTCATAGGGCGAAACCAATTAGGTATCTCTGGAAAAAACCCAAATTTGATGGAAATTTGGATACTGCATTTGAATGCACAATGCTGGAAAACCAGATATTTTTCCCGCACGCAGTTTGGAAAACTTTTTTTGGTCTAGACCACACTGATTGTTGCAAAATTATTTGATGCCATCCAAAGAAAAACCAAAACAGTTTTAAGGTTTTGACCACTTTTTTATTTCTTCGCCAATTGTTGAAGATGTTTTCTCCTGTAGCCTTTTGCACGGGAAATTTAAAAACCTATAAATCCAGTTGCAATGTTCTTGGTTCTGTCACTAAAAAACCCCTAAAAAACACCCGGTGCTTATGTACTGAAGTTCCGTTGATTTGGGGGAAAATAATGGGATATTTTTTTTCTGGGGGGTCGCAAAGAAGTTCAGCCATAGCTGGGAAATGACGTTCTTAATTAGGGCACTTTTTTCTGTGTAATTGTATGTGCTCCAGTGTCTTCCATTCCTTTAAACCCAAATCTTTAGGGGTGGTCAACTGCACGTATCGCCAAAAGACAGAGAATTTTTTACAGAATTTTGGAAACCTACCGCCTTTTTAATTTTTTCGGGTTTGGGTGTTAGAGGTTTTTTCACATTAAAAACCCCGACCCGCACCGGTATACTCCGTTTAGCCCGATTTCTCATGGGGGGCTAAGCCCTTTCCAGAATGTTGCAATGACAAAGTTTACAGTAAGACCCCCAGACCCTCGGCCGCCTGTTTAATCCATACAAATGTTTCTTCCCATTTGGAACAGTACTTTCTTTACTATCGTACGAAACCCCTTCTTTTTTTGACCCGTTATCTGGGTGATAAGAAAAAACAAAATTTTATGGAAATTCTAAATCTAGCCCTCTATCTTCTGGGACTTCCTTTTTTAAACTTGTTTATTTGGTTTTTTAATGTCTATATTATCTTTTCTTGCTTTACCCCCCCAGGGCCATTCCTAGCCCCCCCAAAAAAAGACTTTGCAGTGAAACAATTTATATCTCTCCAGCATCACATTGTTTTAATGGGTTTGCCCCAAAATTGACTCATTTTGAAATGTCTCCGACCCCCAAATTGCTCTTGGCAAACCCCACCCCAGGCAAACTGAAAAATTCCAGATAGTCTCGTTTGTTTCAGCCCGGGCCCCCCAAAAAACCCCGTCCCGCCCTGCGTAAAACAAAAATTCCCTTTTTACCCATCGCTGGGTGGACATATCCCCCGAATATTAAATGCGAAAACTGGATTTTTATGATTGATGTTTTCCCTTTGACAAAAATTGAATTCAAGTGATGAACAGTTTGGGGTTTTTTACATTAGCGACCCAAAATGCATTTTTTGCGGAGCAGGTTGCTTTTTTGGGGGTACGCGGCTGTTTCATTCTGGAATTAAAATTTTTTGGGAAAAATTTTTACAGTTGTTAGCAATTTTTGTGATTTTCATTGGCACGGGGAAAGGGGCAATTTGGGGGGACCCGTTTCAGTGAAATTTGGAACCTTTTTGTGGAAATATGAACTATCCCCAATGGGAACTGCCCCTTAGCATTCAAAAAACAAGTATGTAGGTTACAATATCCCTTCTGCTGGGTACCCACACACATTCATTGTTCTTCCCCTTTCCCAAATTTCAAGTTGTATTTGGGGCAAAAAAAAGTGTTGCCAAAAGGGAAAAATTTTATTTAAACCGGGAAATTGTAGAAAAAGCCAAAAAAAAGGGTTTTTTTTAAAAAAATAAACCCAAAAATTTTTTAAGCCAAACAACATGAAAAAAAGCCAAATTTTTGCCAGTAAGCCAAACCAAAATTTTTTCCCGAACCAACTTTAAAAAAGCCAGATTTTCAAATCTGGGTTTTAAAAAAAAAAATTGGCAAAACCCCGATCCCCAATTCCCGGAGGCAAAACAATTTTGAAAAAAAAAACCTGAATAAAACAAATTTAAATTTAGATTTCCCCAGAAAAACTGGGTTTTATCCCTTTGCGTCGTTCTATAAAAAAACGTCTGTTACCTTTCTAAAAGTAGGGTTTTTTATTATTGTTTCAGTTTCAGTTTAGAATATTTAATTTAACCTTTAGGGCATCTCTTTTGTTTCTTCTAGTGGCGGGGTCGTCATTAAGGGCCAGTGGGGAGCCCATCAAAATAATATGTAACGGGATTTTTTTATTTAATTTTAAAAAATATAACGTAATCCAGAACCATGATTTTTTCCCAAAATGTGGCCCCCCCCTACAAACAAAGAGGATCACGACCACCCGGTTTCTTCGATCTCCCTTCACAGTATTCCAAGAGTGCCCCCCTACTGGCCCGCAAGTTTAATGTTTTTTGATGAGACTATTTTTATACCCGTGGGGCTGTTTTTTTTTCACCATTCCAACCCAGCTTTTTGCAGTCTAGCTGTTGACGTGGGGTGGGTTTTAAAAAACATCCTTTTTTGGGCCCCGTTTCTTGGGGGCGTTCAAATGTCATCATCATTGGGTGACCCCCTGATATAATTTGGGGGGAGCTAGCCAGTCTGGGTTGCTTTTTCCCGTGCCAACGACCCCCCATGTCCCCGGGGAAAGAAGAATTTTAATTCTGCCCTTGTTGACGCTTTGGGAGTGATTCAGCCATTGCCGCGCACCGAACCAGCCCACATCTTTCGGGCTTCTCAGGGAACTTCAGAATGCCCCATGAGTGGTGTTTTTTGACCCGAAACAAACTATTTGATGATGATAAGCCGGGAAATGCCCCTTTGTCACCCCCCAGTAATTTTTTTGAATCTGCTTTTTTGTCAAATAAATGCCCAAATGGTTTTTGGGAATTTTCTTTTTAAGAGCCGCAGAGAAATATTTCTATTTGTTAATGTACACCCAAACCCCAAAATTTTATGTCCCCTATTTTTAACTTCCCTTTGTGTCACCAAAAGATTATTATGAGGGGAAAACCCTGCCACTATAACAACCCTTAATTTTTTCTCTCTCATAGGCCGATGCCACGCCTATTCAACTGTCTCTCGGAAATCATCAAATAGCTTGTCTTGAGCAGAACTTTCATTTCCCAAAACCCTTTTGGGAAACGCCCCCCCTTTTCCAACTCACCTCCCCCTCAACCCCTCTCCCAACTCACCCCCCTAACTCACCTCTCCCAACTCACCCTCTCTAACTCCCCTCTCTCCCCCTCTAACTCCCTCTAACTCCCCTCTAACTCCCCCCCTCTAACTCACCTCTCTTAATTTTCTCTCTTCTCTTTAATATATATTATATATATATATAATGAGATGCCCTCCTCAAAACTCCCTGCTCAAATCAAAAATTACATCCTGAATTAGGGGTTTTCCCGATGTTGTAAACCCATAAAACTTTTTAAAAAGATAAATATTTTTGGAAAATTTAAATGTCCCTTTTTCCCGGGGCAGTCATTATTCAGTATTAAATTTTCACTATAAACTCCCAAAATCTAGATTCTTGTTATGCTTAAGAGCAGTGGCGGCTCGTCATTAGGGGGGGGTTTGGGGGAGCCCCACCAAAAAAAATTTTAAAGTGTATAAATTTAAAAAATAAACAAACCCAATACCATGATTTTCCACAAAAATATGTCCAACCCCACCAACAAAACTTAGCACGATCCGCCACCCTTAAAGTATCAACTACAAGACGAATATTTAAAAATGTTATAAACATTCATACTGCCATTACTTTGGATTAGCGCTAAAAATGATAGTAAAATCAATCACATTATACTAAAACCGGGGGGCCCCCCCCAAGTAGTTGATAGTAGCTCGGGCCCGCTAGCCGGGGACGCCTTTAAGCTCGGGGTTTGAACCTACCGTCCGGGATTTGTTCGGGTCCCCCGGTCTTACTCAGGGGCGATAACGTGAGTAAACCCCTGAAGGGCGGGAAAATCTGCCCGTTGGGCAGGAATACCCAAATTAGAGTCATTTAGCAAAAGGCCGCCAGTGTAAAGTAATTTACAAGGGACCCCTCGCCCTTGTTAGAAATTGGCAAAATTTTTCCAAAAATCAGTTTCAGAGATGGAACTTCGTCTGAGTTGAAAGCGGGCGAAAGAAAAAAAAAAAAAAAATAAAACTGAATTATTTAGTGTCTTTTAAAACTGTTTTTTTTTTTTTGGCGAAAAAGGGTTAATTAATCCCCAAAAAAGATAGTCATCATTTTCGGGGATATGATGAGGGAGGGAGGCTTATAAAAACATTGTGACAAACCGGGAAACGAGGGTAGACGAGACGAAGATAGAGAAAGAAAATTTTTGGGTAGCCTGACTTCCTGGCACGGTAGGTGTCAACATCTAGTTTATAGCAAAACAAACGACAGAATTTGTGGAGATCCAGGAGCCCATGCCCGCCGGCACGAACCTGGGGTGATGAATTCTTTTTTACTGGGACCAACGTACCTCTTTCATCTGATCGGCGACGTTCCCAATATTTATCGTACTTCAAAGCCATAGAAAAATTTTGGCCCTTTGGGGGCGTAATCATAAAATTGAGGGAGTTTTTTCGATAATAAAATACATATTTAATTATTGCTTCAACTTTGACACTTGTAAACGTTTTGTTCCTCTGTTCCCGCACATTTATGAAAGAAAATGTTCTCCCTTTTACTTAATGGGTTCCCGGGGGTTAAAAAAAGGGAATTTTTAAAAAATTCCCCTAATTTTAAAACCAAAAATCCATCTGCCCTTTGTCCTTCTCGTTTTTTTTTTTTCTTTTTGGTTTTTTTTCCTTTAGGCGTAGCAAATTTAACTGATGATCGGTTTTTGAGATAATTTTACGCTCGGGCGCTTGATATGCTGTGGTTTTAGAAGTTTTTAAAATGACTGAACCATAATCCTTTTTTTTCTTGGACTACCCCTTTCCCCTTTATGATTCCATTTTTTAGGCTGAAAAAGTCTTGCAACTTTGGGGTATTCGGGTTTATTCTCACCCAAGTGGCCAAACCAAAGAGTCATCTGTTTTTTAATGAATCTAATAAAACAGGTGTTGTTCCAAAATGTTCTTCTAATCTCCCCAATTTTTTATATAGTTTTTTCTTGGTTTTTTTTTCTGTTTCCCCAAAAAATCCCCATTTCCCCAGGTGGTAATTTTCCTTTCTTGTTCTTTTTTCAGGGGCCCATGTTTTGGGGACCCCGGCCCAAAGTTGGTGTGAAAAATTTTATTTGTAATCTGTCTTTTTTGTCTCTTCTTCTTTTTTTCCTTTTTCCCCTTCGGGGGAATAGGTCCCCAACCAAGACTTTCCAAACCCGTTTTTCGGAGGATCCCAATCTCTCCACGGTTTTCCATTTTCTTGATTCCGTCTTCAGCCCCGTCTGGGTGTTCCTTTTCTTCCCTTTTCCTCTATTGTCCTGGGGGGTTTCCCTCGGAAGCCTGTCTATGATGCTGTTAGGGATTTCCCCAGGGGTAATTGTTTTTGTGTCACCCGGTTCTTCCCCGGTTTTTTGGAAAATCGGGGGACATTCCAGGTGCCAATCTTGGGGATAATCCGGTTGAAAGAAGATGAGTCGGTTACCGATTTTCTTTCGAATTGCGCTCTCGCTTCATGAGTCCTTCCTTGTGGAACCCTTCTTCTTCCTCGGTCTACTATGAATTTCTCTGGTTGTGGTTTCTTAGCTATCTAGTGGTTTTTCGGGGGGGGTAGCTAGCCTCCTCCCAATCTACTTAGACGCCTCTACGACATGGGTGGCAAATAACAGTGGTTCTATTTTACCCCCTAATTTGGGCCCGGTAACCACTTCAGTTCTCTACTGAAACTAAAAGATAGATCAACATATAATCTTCTATAAATACAATCAGCAAACATCCACACTGCTAAACAAAAATTAGGCTCATTTCTCCTGATTGGAGAGCCGCTGTAGCGTAGTTGTTAGTGAACTCGCCCCAAGCTGGTGGTCGGGGTTCAACTCCCAATGTGGTGGAATTTTTCCCAAACCCGACGGTTTCTCAGTTGACCCACCTCAACTGGGTACCAGACATGCTCGGGGGGAAAGAAAAGACGCCGGCGTGATGTTGACCACATCACCCATCGTTTGGACGGTCAAGAAAATACAGGCCTAACACTGTATTGACCTATATCCACGAGGTATGAAAGGGTTCCTTTTTTTCCTCCTGATTCGATTTACTATTTCAATTATCGTTATTCTTGCTTATTTATGATTCAGTGAACTGCTTCCAAAACTGATCGAAAAGAAAGGTAAACTACGTTTAGTGAACGTTTAAAATAAACAGTACAGTTCCGTATAAGTACGGATAATGAACTACTTTTTCCCGTAACTTTTCAATGAAACAGACAGTTCCGTATAAGTGACACGATAATGAAAGGTAAACTACTGTTTCACGTGAACTTTTCAAATGAAACAGTACAGTTCCGATAAGTGACAGCGATAATGAAAACAAAACTACTATAAGGTTTTGAGTTCCGAAAAACAAGTAGACAACACGGGACTCGAACCACTTACCTAGTCCTTACGACCAATCGCCAGCCTAGCAATACGAGCGTCCTTACGTACACAACCAATATTGTGTCGTCTCTAATATATACAGGCACAACAAGTTTCATATATGCCTGTGCAAACACATTAACGAACCCTACCTGATTGTTTCTGTGTCTGCAAACAAGCGTCTGAGAAAGACATCCCCCGTGGGGTCATTTTTTTAGAATGGCCATTGGTTTGTACGTAAGGACGCCGTATTGCTAGGCTAGGCGATTGGTGTAAGGACTAGGGTAAGGGGTTTCCCGAGTCCCATGTTTGTCTACTTGTTTTTCGGAAGCTCTAATATCTGTATCTGTTTATTTGTTGATCATATTTTATTTCCCGTTGTTCCCTCTGGGTTCTTGTAAAAAACTCTTGTGCTCATAAAAGGGTTTTTAAAGAGGAGCAAAGAATAGTAACACTGCAACCTACAAGTGATATCATAAGAGGCGACTGAGGTAGGGCCTAGGAAAGCTACCCTAGTAAATAAAAAGCGTCGCAGAAATCGGATGCTGTACTTGTAGGCGATAACTGCACAACGACAATCACTCTTAGTCTCAGATCATACAAATCATAAAGAGTGGTTTAACAAGTGGTCGATATGGAGAGTTCGAAAAAGAAGAAGCATAATAGAAAAACAGACATAATGTCATAAATCAGAATGCACAAAGTTGAAATGATTCTGTTGTATACATTCATTAGCTCTATACTACAAGAGATGTGTCGTGTTTTTCAACTCTCAGTCGATGCTTCAGAAAATCCAGAATGGCAGGTTTGGTATGAGTGGATGTTGTATATGGAGGCTTACAACCTACAGAGACTAAAAAAAAAAGAAGAAAAAAAACCTCCAGAGACTCATGTGGATATACTGTCCTGGTAATGCGGGTGTTCGCGGCAACGAGAGAGCAGACATGCTTGCATCGAAGGCATCGATTGTTGGGAGTTTAGGATAGATAGAAGTTCTTCGGTCTCTGTGACCAACTGTGGATGGGAACACTAAAATAGGACTTTGAATCAGTAGAAAGATTTAAGGCGTTTGGGAGTTTGACAGTACAAGTAGAATTGGTTGCTTGAGGGGCAGAGAGAGAAGTGTGTTTAACCAACGAACCTCGGGAACCATCAGTATGTATAATAATATAATAATAATTCCTCTCGTACCGTTATACGTTACATAGGGCCTGCAAGCAATTTCTCCCTACCGCTCTATCCTGGACAACTCGCTCAATCTCCTCCATGGAACTGAGAGCGATATTTCCTGCCTCTCTCAGCAAAGTTCGTTTCAGGGCTCTTAGGTCGACCTCTCTTTCTTTAACCCATTGCATCCACTTCCATGCCTGCTTTGATATTCATTGATCATTTCTCTTTTAAATGTCCCAACATATCTCCATCTTCTCTTTCTTATAACAGTTGTCACTAGTGGTTGACCAGACATGTCTCTGATTTCATCACTTCTCCTGAATTCGTATCAGTATGTATACCCTGTGAAATTTGTTGGAAAGACTGAGCACCTTGGTTCTGCCCGGAATGCTGTTACGTCAGTTCATTAAAATAACCTACAAGAATAATACACCAAAAAAAACCCAGAAAA
>JADZMA010001856.1:0-14493 GCA_020796225.1 Arion vulgaris
CGGAGGGGAAAGCTTTCACTCAGCGCTTCTAGATCAAAAAAAAAAAAAAAATGGAATTAGGTCTCTAAAAAAATTTTCCCATTCAAATACAACAACATGAAAGGATTTGCAAAGCAATCAATTTTAAAATTTTTAGAACTCTGATAACGCAGTTGGGGGTTTGATCAAAATAATAGGAAATAGATAAAAACAGCAATCAAAATGAAAAGCTTTAAATGTAACAAGTCATTTTTTTGAAGTCAAAAAGGAAGATCTGTAGCTCGTGTGAGTCATGGACAACAAAAAACAAAATCTAAATCACATCTGTGGTTTTACAAGTACTGAAACCCCATGGACTGCAAAAATTACAAATGTTTTAAATGGGTAAAGCTTAAAAAAGCAATTATCAACAAAAGAACCTCATAAATTGTGGGCATGGATTAATTAAAAGGGTCATCAAACTAATCCCTCACTCTAGTTTAAAAATTTAAGATTGGGTCCCAAAAAAAGAACAACCAGACATATTGAGGGTAGGCTCTCAATCAACATTGAACTGGACTATTAGTTGCTGTTGGGTTTTTGGGGAGATGACCCCTTTGGACATGTTAATCTAAGACATTCCAAACTAAAACTGGGAAATTAATTGGGGGTGGGTTTTTAAAAACCCAAATAGTGACAACCTGAAAATCAATGGGAGGCATGAGGACAATAAAAGAAAATTTTAAGACAGGTTGTTTTTGGCGAAGAGTGTCAACATTAAAATTTGATATGATCAGTACTTAAACAAACTTGGTAAAATTCAAGATAGTCCCCCCTCAAAAAAAAATCTCGCGGCATTGGGGGTATTTTGTAAAATGAGACAAGGTCCCAATGTCATTTTGAGGATGGTGAAAAAATTGAAATTTTTTTTTAATTTTTGTCAGGCAGTGGATTTCCAGCCACAAATTTGATTTTCAACCCCTTCTTTTTGTGCTTAAACCCGGGGCCTCCAACATCCACCTATGTGGACGGGGAAACGTCTCATCTACATGAGACCCGAAATTATATTGATTTTTACCCCCAAACGGGATACTTTTTGAGTGTGAGATGGGCAACAAAGAAAAAATATAATGTAGCAATAATTATAAAATTTGGGTGTGAAATCAAGAAGCTTGTTTTTGGAATTAACCAAAAATATGAAAGTATTACAGAAATATTGGAATTCCAGAAGAAAAAAATACATGAACCAATAGATGTTTAAAATCTAACAAACTCAGTCAAGATATCATTTTTTGGGGCACACTCTAAAAAAATTTCCTTATTTTTATGACCAAGGGTTTAAAACTGTAGATCTTCTGCATTCCCGCTTGAATTCAGGTGTGTAAAAACCCTTTTGACTGAAAATTTTTTTTTATAAAAGCCTTTTTCCCATTATTATCAGTGTCCCCCCCATTGCAAATTTTCTTCAGGTTTCCCCTATCTTCTTCTTCTTTGTTTGTTCTTTAAAACCAAATTTTAATCATCTTTTT
This sequence comes from Arion vulgaris, assembly GCA_020796225.1. Lineage (NCBI taxonomy): Eukaryota > Metazoa > Mollusca > Gastropoda > Stylommatophora > Arionidae > Arion > Arion vulgaris. The sequence continues at coordinate 1,488 of JADZMA010001856.1, forward strand.
GTTTTTGTCTTTGCCGGAAAATGTTTTTTTGGTTTGGGGGCCCCCCAAGGGATAACTTGTACGTTTAGGAAAATGCCCGTTTTAGTCAAATTCTTAATCATTTTTCAAATGGGGGCAGGGAAGTGGTTCTTTCTTTACCCCCCAAATTTTGTCCATAGGCGATTCACCTGCTTTAATTAGGCTTAAAAGGGGTAAACGGGATATCTTCATGAATCGTCCGTCTTTCTTTATGATCTTTGGGTTTTTTTCACCCTGTTTGCTTTTTTCATTACCCCCACTGGGCGGTTGCTCTGATGTTTCTCCCCATGACAAACAGATTAATATAACTTAGATGTATACTTTTAAATGGGGTTTTTTACCCCCTTTTGGTTTTTATTGGGGCAATCAAAGACTAGCAGAAACCTCACAAAACTGGATGGCAGGCAACCAAATAGTCAAAAAAACGTAACCTGGGCGATGGCTCAACAACCGGGAGGGGGGGTTGTCTAGGGCTCCTAAAGAAAATAGCAACCTGCTGCCCGGGTCGGCTGGGGCAAAAGGGGTGACAAAAGGGGGAAAAAGCGCTGCTAAAACCCCGGACATTGCAAAGGGTGCACCAGAGCTCGGGGCGCTAAAAATGTGATGAAAAAACCCCCCTTTGGCTGTATGAATCAGTTTTTACATGGGAAAAAATTTTGAGGGAAAAATGGTACATCAGTCTAAACTTATCATCCCCGGGAGAAAAAAGAAAGCGGGGTTTTTTTGTTTGCAAAAAAAAATTTTTTTTGTCCCAAAATTTTTTCTATTGGATTGAACCCCATAAGGAAATTTGATTCTGTCCCCCATCCTGGCTAATGGTGGTGTAGCTTACTCAAGTTCTCTCGCAACCCCATAGATGACAATGTGGACTTCTTGAACCTCTTCAACACTTTTAAACCCCCGTATTTTGAGCTGAAACCCTTTTCGATTGTATGTTTTTCAATATCTGTCATGCCCCCAAAAACCAGCACATCCTATTTCTCGACCATTTTTTTTTTTAATTTCTTCCCTTTTCCCCACCTCAATAACCTCTTCCCAAAACCTTGAATCTCAGTGGACTATTCTTTTCTCCCCACCCCAAAATTTTGGGAAGCGGTTAATCGCTTCCTTTTTTCCTTGAAATATTGTCTATACATTCAACGTTTCTATTGTATAAACTTCACTATCTTTGTACCAAAAAGGTCCATGGGTTTTTTTATTGGGGGTTGTTTATAGGGATGGGTTTTTCCTCAGTGTATTTAATTTGGTATAAAAATAAACCAAAAAACATCCCAAAACAAACATCATAAGTTGTCATCAAGTGTCAAGCATGTGGTATCAAAACCAGCTGTTTCCTGCCTTAAATCTCATCACTTGTTCTTAAACATCATTTTTCTCCCCTTTGTACTTTTTCTATCCCCCTTTTTACTGGTTCTATACCCCACTTTGTCATATATCTCTCTGGGTTTTTGTGCTCGTTAACAAACCCTCCCCCCCCCCCCACTTTTAAATTTTGTCATCCTCTTTTTTAGAATTTGCAATGAGTAAACCCTTTAAAAATATCCAAAAAAAAAAACATGACCTAACGGGAATTCCACAAATCATATAGTCCCCTTACCCCTTGAATACAATGAAAAAAACAAAAAAATATTATTCCTTTAAAAAGCGTATTCATTTTTCCCTGGTTTGATAAAAACACCCTTTTGTAAATTTTCTGCATGGTGTAAACTTTTCAGTGGATGAAAATTTTACCATGGATTAAAATTTTTGCAGTGGATGTAAACTTTCGGGGATTAAAGCTACTCGTGGATGTAAAAAGCTTTACTGCAGTGGATGTCAAGCTTTACTGCAGTGGATTAAAAACTTTATGCAGGGGTTTTTAATTTTTTAACCTTTACTTTCTCATTTTTTCAGGTTAAGAAGAGACTTTAAAAGGTGATAAGACAATGTCACTTCAATTATTTTTTTTTGAAAAATGACAAAAAATAAATATTAAAAAAATAAATGTTCAATGTCTATGTGAACATAAATAATTCAGATTTTTGTATATATCTGAGTGTTTGCGGGGGCTCTGGGGAAAAAAAGTATAGAAACCCTCGACCTCGGGCTGTATGGGGCGTGGGTGGAGACTGAAACTAGTCTAGTAAATAAAATTGAAAATCTATGTCCCCATCGTGGGCCATAATTTTAAACCTCAATGTTTTGGATGAACACATACAAATAAAAAAAAATATTAACATGTTGATATGGGCGTTAAAAATTCAGTGAAAAAATTTTTCAAGAAATTTGGGAAATCTTCGATTTGGGAAAGGATTTCAAGATTTTTGGGGAAGAGATATCATTAAAAAAGATATACAGGGGAAGAAAATCATTCAAAATAAAAGGGGAAGGATATTCAAGATATATATAAAAAAAATCATTCAAGATTTGGGAAGAAAATCAATAAATAACGGGAAAAAAAACCATTCAACACATCAGGGGGAAAAAAGTTCAAGACAGGGGGAAGAGATATCATTCAAGATATCATGGGAAGAAAATCATTAAAAAAGATATACATGGAAAGTTTTTCAAGATATATATAGGGGGAAAGAGAAATCATTTAAAAATTAGGAAAAAGAAATTCAAGATATTTTTGGGAAGAAATTAAAAGTATTTTGGGGAAAGAAAATCTTTAAAAAATTTAGGGGGAAAAAAAATCATTGGGGGTATTTTGGGGAAGAAAATCAATAAACCCAAAAACGGGAAGTAAACCATTCAACCTCATGGGGAAAAAAAACGTCATTTCAAGATATATATGGAAAGAGTATCACTTAAAATCACATTTTGGGGAAATGATATGAAAGAAAGTCAATATATTATATATATATAAAAGGAAAGGGGAAATTAAAAAAAGTTTGTATCTGGCAAATGGCAAACCCTTGTGAAAAACCTGTTTACCAGAAATTTGGGACAAAAAAAAACAAAAAGAACCAAAAACAAACTCATAATTTCTTGTAAAAGCACTAAATATAAGATGGAAAAAGAAATTTTCCATGTTTTAGAGATATTATCTTTCCCCCCTTTTGATCAGGATTTTTCTCTAGGTTATTTGTTTTGTGAGAATGTATAGAAAAATGACATATGTAAAACTCTCGTTACAAAGGACAGAATAAAAATTTACTTCCTGGAGCAATGAAGTAAAGCTAATTACAAAATTATTGGATAACTTTCCATTTCTTTCTAAAATTGGGAAACAAAAAAAGTCCCCGTCTGTCAGACTGGGTTAAGTCCCCTTTACTTCTTGTATTACTATTTCTAAGTATGCAGGAGGGCTTCATTTTCCCCATGAAAAGGAAATCAGGGTTAAAGATAATTATTAAGTTCAACCTTTTTAAAAACGGTTTGTTTATAATCATTGATATATGGGGGCCATAAATCTATGGAAAAAATGAAACATAAGCAAATTACTGGTTTCAAATAAAAAAAAATAAAAGCAAAAACCTTTTTTAACAAAAAACACAAGTGAAGAATTACTTCTTTTTCAGAAAAACATATAAATCAACAACAAAACCCCAATGGTCCCAAAAAAGGGTGTATTGTTTTTTTGTAAAACACATACTTTGTTTTTCCCTGTTTTTCCCTTTTTTTTGAAATTTCTGAAAATAACCTAAGTTCAGTATGGGGATTCTCGGACACTGGGGCGTGTAATTGGGGTTAGTTTGGACATCCAGACAGTTGTCTTGTGGGAAAAAGATAAACTTAAAAATTTTTTGGGGAAAAAGACATTTGGGCGGGGTGGCTGCAGTGGGGGAAAACCACGGATGCCATGATGTCGCTCAGGTAACAAATCTTTTTTTCTAAAACATATCTGGGAAAACCCCACCAAAAAAAACTTTATTTAAAAAGATTCTTTTCCCCAAACCCCTGTGTGTTGTCAGGGCTCTCAAATGGCAAAAAAAAAGTAAACTCACCTCAAGGCATTCGTAACAGGGCCCAAGTAGGGGCCTGGGGGAACCCCTAGTAAAAAAGGGCAGAAATCGGATTGCTTCTTTACCTCTGTAAAAATCAATCGCTCTTACCGGGGTCACAAAAAATCACAAAGTGTTTAACAAGTGGTGTACGTGTTGAAGAAAAAGTTTCAACTACCAAAATGAGATTTTGACAGTAAACATTCTCAAAAAGATTAATTATAAAAACATGTCAACAGATGATATTTAAAACATCTGCTGAAACTCTGGATTAATCATCCTCATCAAGTGATCTTGAAGTGACTCTAAAAAACTTGCACTACAATGGTTCCATCCCCTGTGGTGTAGCTGAAATGAAAGGGGGGCAATATTTAAGGGGGGAGAATGGAGCAGAAATTTAAAATCTTTTTTGAAAAGAATCATTCCCAAAAATTTAAAAATAAACAGAATCCCAGACTCTTCTCTTTTAAATCCCCTTTAGGCGGGGATGATGTGATTCGCTTCTTGATTTTTGCGGGGACTTCTTCCATTTTTTTTCCTCATCATAAAGCGATTCTCGTCTTCAATGATACCCCATGATGATTTCATATTCTAACCAACAGAATCCCCCTCTTCTTTGGATAGGGTATAACTTTAAAAAAGAATTTCGGAAAATTTTCCCCCTTTACTGTGCCCATGTGGCAGGTAACAAACTGCAGAACTTGTTCTACAAGCCTGTTCCCCCGTACAGACAGTATTTTAAAAATCAAACAATAAAACCACCCTATCCCAAATGTTGGAAATAAAAAAAAACCCAAAATTTAAAAGGGGGTTATCATTACTGTTTTGTGACATTTCGAAATCAACAAAAAAGCAATCTTAATTCTTCAAAAAATTTTTTTGGGTTTGGGGGCCTATGAAAAAATAATCTGAAATTTTCCTTTAAATCTTTCCCCCTTTCCCGCCTGTCACATATTCTGTTGGGCGATTAAATACACTGTTCATTAGGTTGTTTCCCCCTTTTAAATCTTTCTAGTTTTACCTTTTTATTTTTTACTCATTTTAAACTTTTTTTTAAAAAGGTTGTATTTTTCTTAAAATTGTATATAATTGATATATATATGTTTTTTTTAAAAGTACTAAAATTTTTTTTATGTTTTTAATCCTTGAATTTTAAACTCAGGAAATCTCGTCAGAAAGAGTTTAAATCTTCATAATTCTATGCCCAAAGATTAGATTAGAAAAAGGGTTCTCTAATATATACAAAGGGAAAACAGTGAAGAAAAATAATTGGTTCTTAAATTTTTTCTAATAGATGCTTGTGGGGGCAATCGTGAAAAAAACCAATATTTTGGGGTCTCTGTGCAAAGTGGTTAGAGTTCTTCTTCTGCATTCTCGCTAAAATTCCGAGCCAGGGTCCCTAGTGGGGCGCTTTCTTTTTTTTGGTGAAACCCTTTTCCCCCGTTTTTTGGTGCCCTCCCTCGGCGGGCCTTCCCCCGATTTTAAAGGGTGTGGTTAAACATTTTCTGTATTCATGGTTGTGGGTTAAAAATCAGAATGGGTCATTCAGATCACGTTTTTTTTTAAAAGATCCTAGGTTATTGCTAGAGAAAAAAGTTTAAACCTCTGGGAGGTTGTCCATTTCTAAAAAAGGCAACAAACCATATAAAACTTCGGTCAATAAAAAAAAATCCTTCCACTTTTGACATTTTTTTTTTATTGTATTTTTTTTTTAGTCGGAAAATTCCCTTTTAGGGTTTTCTTTTCTCAAAGTTTTTTGACTTTAGATCATCTTTTCTTGTCTTGCTTTGAAAAACCTGAATTAAATCCCCCATTCAAGATTCGATTTTTCTCATGTCTCAGGGAAAATGGATAACACAGAAAAAAAGGGGTTAAAACGAAAAATGAAAATCTGCTATCCTTTTACAGGTAAAGATCAACCACAGTAAAGAGGGTTTCTAGGCACCACTTATACATTCAATGTTTGTCATTCTTTCTAATGGTGAGTCTTTGTTTCCGTTTTTTAAAAATCCGGGAACAAATTGCCTTCAAACTGCCAGCTGCTGAGTTTGAACCAGGTAGTTTTGGGTTGTGATCGAGCTCAATACCGATAAGACACAGATGCCAAGAGTTAAAATATATTAGTGGAAAAAGGTCTTGAAAAAAATTATGCCTACTAAACTCTATGCAGGTATAAATTTATACAAAGTTCTCTTAAATTGCATTACATATATATTGACCTTTTTGTCTTACAAGACGTCAATTGGCAAGTGTTTTGAGTTTTCGCTCTTTCTTGTCGTTCAGCTCATACATAAGTCTCTTCTCAAAAGACTCTGCGCCTTTTCACAATTTGACTTTCCACACAACTCTGTCATCAGCTAGTCCCTCCCATGTGCTGGGACCTATAGAAGAGTTTTTCATTGAGGCTTTGCAGACATCTTTATATCTGAGTAGTGGTCTGCCCTGGTGCCTCTTCCTCCGGTTGCAGAACAACATTTGTTTGGTATCGACAAGTTTCCATTCTTCTCACATGCCCCAACTATCTTAGTCGCCTACTTCTAGAATGCCATGATGGACGGCAGATTTGCACGCGTTGCAGTACTTCAGAATTGGTTATCTTGTCATACCACCGTGTTCATAATCTTGTGAGACATCGAAGGTGAAAGATCTTAAGTCTCCTCTTGAGTAGGCTGTCCATGTTTCTGAGCCATTAGTAAAGAACTAATTACACAGGCTCTATATTTGAATCTTCGTCTGCAATGTCAGTTTTGTGTTGTCCTTTCGCTTTGATAGTTTGCAGAATGTAGTAGCCACTCCCTATAGAGCGTTAATTTCTTCTTCAAGAAAGGCTGGCAGTGACCATGGGACCCAAGATAGCAAAATTTTTGAACTGGTGTTAGATGGTTGCCATTTAAAGTGATATTTGTTGTGTTACCTATATTACATATATAAGAAAGCACAAAAACTAACATTTGGATTTTTGAGCCCAAATGGTAGACAATTTCAACACTGGATAAAGCATTCAGATGTTACTTATTTCTCTCCACTACTAAGAGTTGTCCTCCACATTTCCCAACCTCTGGTCATTTTCTTTATAGCTTTCCAGGATACTCCTGCATCATTCTTATTTTTTTTTGTCATCAGACTGTAAGCTGGTTGTTGCCAACTGTTGTGGTTTTCCTTTTTCTGCGCTGCTAGTGGCTAGGGTTACAATTATTTTGCTTTTGACAGGATTCTGCTATGCCATCTAACCATCTTTTTCATGGTCTTTGTCTCATCTGATATCCTGTTGTAGAATACTGTGTACACAGTTGAGTTTGGTTTTTAATTGCATTATTATTAAGTGGCAGAGCAACCTCATTCTTTGTTTCTCAATGTAATTCAAGCAAGGTTAGTCCCAACTTTCTTTCTTAAGCTGATGTTGGTGAACTCTGTTTTTTCTGGTGTTTGTTACTTTTTGTAGGCATTGCATTTCACATCCTTCGGCTCTCAAAAAACTGTCTCTAGGTCCGTTAGGACATCCCTTTTCCATTTTTCTTACGTGTTCCACTTAAGTGCTTGTCTAGTGACACTGGACTGTGTCTTCAGATGTGATTCATTCAATTTTGTTTGTACTTTTGTGGATTACATGGACATGTGGGAGGAAGGAACATCTAACTTTTTTCCCAAAATGCTCAACTCAATTTGGCGAAGTGGACAGAGCCAATTATAAGCGGCGTTCTCATCTATGTGATTGGCAATCTCGCCCTGGCGACCTGCTGCCTTGCAGGAGGGGAAGGGCACCAAAGGCTGACAGAAGGGCCCAGGGCGGCTGAAACTGGACATGAAAAGGAAAAGCACAGGTTTTTTTCCTTGCACCCATTTCAGCCAAACCCCCTTAGTCATTTCCCGACATCTGCAGGTATCAGTGTTCTATTCTTTACCCCCCAAATTTGGGGCGTAAACTAGGTTTTATCTCACATATAAAAATAACTAAAAAATATCAAACACCACATTCTCCCCGGGCGGCCTTAAAAATTTAACATCACAGGCAAACGAACCTTTTGCTAAACAAATTGCTGAATGCTGGATTTTCTATTAAGACTCTCAATCAGCATTGGAGGAAAATTTGGCCCTTCTGCGAATTTTCTTCAATGATAACTCAGAAAAAGCCTTTAAAAAAAAATTTTTCAGTAAAAAAATAACTCATAAAAAAGAAATTCATAGTTGATCACAAATAAAATTGAAGAAAATAAATTTCAGGATATGTTTCGGACAAATAGTTGATCAATTTTTCTTAAAAAATAAGTTAAGTGATTGAATCTGGTGGTTTGTGTACTCTTTATCAACCTTTGCTTTTTACAACATTTTTTTAAAAAAGCAATTCACACCCCGGCGAAAACACGCTTTTTTAAAATTCACTATTTTTTTTCCCCTTGACCCCGCCAAAACACAAGTCAGCCATTGTGTTTTGATCGAAGGGGTAAACAGCTATAAACAATTGTTCATAAAATATTGTCTTTATAAAAACGATTTTTCCCCGTGTAACTGAAAATATTCTAAATCTGGAAAATTCTTGATTATATTTTAAATAGAAGCTATTTTGAGCAAATTTTTTTGATGGTCACTCCTTTTTTTTTGGAAACCCTTGATAATTTCCTTTCTCCCAAAACATTTTTATGTGGGGGCATTATTCTTCTCTTTACTCAAAATTTTTCATTACTAAAACTTTTTTCTCTCTTCTGGGGCAATTTTATCCACCTCGTCAATAACCTCCGATTTACCATTTCTCTGCTCGAAGCTTTTTTCTTTTGGGCCCAAAAAACCTGCAGTTCGTCTTCTGAATTTTTTTGTCATTTCTTGTGTAAAATATCAGAATCTAAATACAAATTTTAATTTTTTCTTTTTATATTTCAAACATTATTTATGCCTTTCAGTTGACTTTTTTTCGGTATCAGGGAAATTTAAATATACCACTAATCTACCCCAAAGTCAACCATTTCGGATAGCCAATAATATTGGCATCTTTTCTCCCTTTTCGTTTAGAAAGTCTCACATTATTGTATTGTGTTTTCAAATTAAAATAACTGTGAATCATTTCAGTACCCTTTTAATTGTCTTTTTAATTATAGGCATTTCATATTTAAAGTTTCCATTTAAATTTCCCCTTTTTTCTGCAATCAGCTGCAATGACTTTTTGACAAAATATAGTCTAGTAGCAATTTCAAATGAACTATTGCAAAATCATCTCGTTTTTTTTTTTATTAAAATTCTGTGACTTTTAATTTGTTGTGGTTGAACTAAATGTGATAATTGTGATGAAAAACTGCATCATGTCTTCATTGACATATATTGAACAAGCACATTTTTTGTCATTGAAGTTTTTGTGGACCAGCTTTGAGTAAAAAATTTATTAAAAAGACCAAAAAAATGATACAAAAATCAGATCTTTTATAAATCCCAATTTCTATAGTTGAAGTACGGAAAAAAGATTTACCGTGTGTTTTTTTTATTTTAAAAAATTTTTTGATTTTTAAAAAAAGTAGACTATTCATAAAAATTTTATTTAATAATATCCTTTTTAATTTCCCCCCTCATTGACCTTAGTCTTCAATGATGGTCAAAAACTTTCCTTTCTGAGTAAATTATTCACCCAAAAATCTATCTCAGTTTTTTTAAAAAAAAGTAAAAATATATTTAATGTTGAAAAGGGTTTAAGCCAGTTGCATGGGAGATCATAATGAAAATTATTTATTGAAACTTTGATCTATCTCATTATATTTCCCACAACCAAAAAAATTTAGAAAATAATAAAAGCATATTTAAATTATTCCTCTAGCATCAGAGGTTAATTTTTTGTTCATATATTTTTTGATTTTTCTATGTTTATTCTGTTCTGAGTGACTCTTTGAATATTGAGTTTTTTATATTTATAAGCCTCCTACAAACATCGGATCTTTTTGGTAAATCATTTTATATGTTTAGTAAATAAAATGTCCCTTTTTCAACCACTAAAAATTAAAAGTCACGAAAGTTTACATAAAAAAAACGTAAAATGATCCAATATTCATTTAAATTCTAGTATTTTTTTAAAAACACATTGCGGGTGTTGACTAACCCCGGTGCAATTTTTAAACACAACAAACAGAATTATAATTAAGAAAGACAATTAAAGGATCGAAAGTTATTTTTTTTTTCTAAAAACCTACAATTGTGAGACTTCTCAAATAAAACTGAATGGGGCGATAAAATGGGGGGTCTTTTTCGTCTATCTGGAAGGGGCGGACACTGATCTGGTTTATTTGTTGATACCATACAAAACGAAAGTAAAAAGGGTTAAAAAAAAAAAAATTTGTTTTTCTTCTGGATATCGTTAACAAGTAAAAAAAAAATTGAAAACCCAAACTAGTTGTTTTGACCCAAAACAAAAAAGCTTTTTTAAAAATTTAACCAAATTTTTTAATTTCCCAAAAAAAATTTTCTAATTAAAAATTTTAGTAAAGAAAATTAAAAAGGGGTTTTCCCTAAAACGTGTTTATGGAGCCCCAAAATTTTTTAAAATTCAAATAATATGAAAATAGAAAAAATTGTTTAAAAAACTTCAAAAATATAATCATAAAAATTTCCCGATCTGTAATTGTTACCTGCTGGTTTTCATTGTGAAATTTCGTAAACAATTGTTTACGCTTTTATGTTATCAAAAAAAACAATCTACTTTTTAAATTTTTTTCCGGGGGTCCTTAAAAAAAAAGTAAAATAAAAAAACGTATCTTTCAAATTGGTGATAACATCAGATAATATCCTCTCCCTCGGGTTTGGGTGCTATGTAGCATTGAGGCACTGGGACAGTGATTAGTACCTTTTCAAGCGGGGCCCCGTTAAAAAAACCAAGATGAAATTTTCCTCCCGTACATCAATCAATCTTGGTAACAAAAAAAAAAAAAGAAAAACCCGTTTAATTTGCTTCCTCGTTTGGGGAATGAAAACTACGGGCCCCCTGTATTCCCAATAAGGTTCATCCTCATTAAACCCGGACAAATCCATAACTCAGATCAAAAAAATTCCATCGCGGGGGACGTCACCCATATGAATAATAAAAATCTTGTTCGTTCATGTCGGGGTTCCCCTCTCTCCCTTTGGAAGATTATGGGGTCTTATAAAATAACCCATTCAATCCCCCTTTCTTATGATTTGATGATGTCTGACCCTGTCTTTGCCCCATTCTTTGTTTCCCCGTTTTGCCCACCCTGTTGCCCCAAGACCCTTCATGGCCCTGCCCTTTTGCCAAAAATAAATATTAAAGGATCCTGTTTTATTAAAGTACCGAGCCTTTCCCCATGGGTTTTAGTCGGGTGGAGTTTTTTTTAAAATGTTCTTTTGAGTCACTTAAAATACATACATTTTTGCTTTATGGGGCCGGGAAACTCGATGCCTTGATTTTTCTGTTTGGGGCTGTTTAGGGTCAAAAAAACCCATTTCCCCTTTGGCAAAGGGGGCGTGTATAGGCGTTTTCCATTCACTTCAAAAAGGGCGTGCTCCGTCTTTTTTGTCTCTTCTCTTTTTGTGGGCAAAAAGGGAAGTTTTCCCGTTATACTTTTCCCTTTTACTCTGGGGCGTCATTCATTTTTGTATTGAAACAAAAAATATTTTTTTTAGCCCGTTTGCGGAAAGTTGCCAGCGGGGGGTTAAAAATTTTTCCCCTTTCAAGATTGTAAGACCACCCCCCTTTTTGGTGCCCCAGGTATTGATACTCTTTTTCCAACTCCATTCTGAATTTTGTGGGATTTTATACCCGTCAAATTCCAAATTTTTTCCCATGTAAATTTTTTAAAGGAAAGAAAAGGGAATAAATAAAAAATGATTATATAAAAAAACATCAATGTTTCTTAAAATATGATCGTTTCTTAGCTTTCACCTTCAAAAACCATTAAAGGGTTATAATAGATATATACCCCCCCAAATAACAAATTTCCCCCTGGATTCGAAAAATAAAAAACTCTTGGTTCACTCTCAAAAGCTCTAGGGTTTCTGGAAAAAGATTTAATCCTCTTTTATTGACCAACGGGGTTTCCCTACTTAATAATAATAATTTTACTATACTATTACTAGTTTTTTTATTACATCGTTCTTCTTTTTTTTCTTCTTTTTGTCACCCCCTGCTGGGGGTTGCCCGTCCACTGCTACGGGTTTGTTGCCCAGTGTCATGGTTTTCTTTTGTTTCCCTGTTCTGGTGGCTTGGGTGATTGTTTTTTTTGCTCTTTGAAAAGGTTCTGCTATCCATTTTAAATTTTTTTCATATCTGCCTCGCCTTCACCCCTAATGTTCTTTTTAGAAAGACTGTATACTGTGGGTTTGGATGCATTTTTAAAATTTTAAAACCCAAATTTCATTCTTTTTTTCTCAATGAAATTTCCCAAGCGGTTCTGTCCCCTTTCTTATGCTGTGTAATTGCCCTCTTGTCTTTTCTTTAGTAACTTTAAAAACACCCAATTCACATGTAATTTTTTTCCCTGCACTTTTCATTGTCCATTTTGGCTCAAAATTAACAAAAAACTGGGTATAAAAAATGCTGTTGATCCTCTGTTGTTTAGCTGTCAGTAAATTTGTGGTTCCTTAACAAGGGGGTTTAAACTGGTGGTTTTCCCATTTTTTTGCACTCAAGCCTCATCTAGTCTTTCATCTTCTGTAAATTTGTTTCAAAATATTTGAATTTTTTCCCCTTTGGGTTTGATTTTTTGTGCCATTGACCCCAGTTTATAATGTTTTTTTCCCCATATTCATTTTCTGTTTTAGTTTTGGGATTTTTTTTAAACAGTTTATAAAATTTTTGGTTCGGGGTTGTCAATATTTTTTTGAGGTCTTGTTCTTTTGGTGTATCAAAATATCTCTGAAAAAGTAGTTCTTTTATTTCATCATTACTAATTTGACTCTTGATTTTTTTCCATTTTAAAATAAAGAGTAGTGGTGGGGAAGGCCCAAACCTTGTCGGGCACCTGATTTAATGGAAAAAGTGGTCTTTCCCTTTTTGTTGTTCTTACTTTTCCCCTGACTATCTTGTTTCCGGTCGATTTTACCAAATTTTGCCCTGGACCCTATTCTTCAAG
>JADZMA010001857.1:0-14480 GCA_020796225.1 Arion vulgaris
GTGGGGTCATCATCATGATTAAGACGAATAAAGGTTTATTGATATATCAGTAATTATCATATTATAAATATTAGATATCTGACGAATTTTCAGCCGACTACATACAGACTACGACAAACATTACAGGGTTCCAAAATGAAAATATGTGACCAAAACCAATAACGATATAAATGAAAAAACAAACTAGATAACAATAAAAAAGTAAATATATATAACATATATACATTTAACATATATAATATAACATGAATGAGAAAGTACCAACGCATTAGAATGTGGACGTTGATCCATGAGTCAAATTACCATATCGAAATACAACGATTCTCCAGAGTAAATCATTCGATCATAAGGGGATATGATAGAAATGCATTTCACCTGAACGAAAAGTGCCAAATGGTTCAGTTTAACATGGGTGGCTACAGAAGTAAAGCTTGGCGTACATCGCGCAGTGTTGGCCAAAACCTATAAGCATTTTGCCTGTTTCGCCGATATATGCCTTGTCGCACCTCTTGCAAGTGATGGCAATATTATTTGCGGGACTCGCATGAAACCATCTTCAATAACAAACTTGGCATTATAAAAAGATACAGTACTGGTCTGTATCACATAACACACATTTGCAATGCCGACGCACTCTGGAAAGGCCCAAAATGACAAAGGTTTGGATTTAAGACGACTGAGACGACATCTCGTTAAAACTTCTGTCACGCTTGAAGCCACGAAATTATAGTTTTGAAGACTGCACGTGTCTCAGGATCCTACCAAACAATAGAATATATGACATAATAAAACTGCTTTCACTTGTGAATTATGAGGGTGGAAAGTTAAGATGGTTTTACCTGTCAGAGGGGGGTCATACGATTGTTGGTGGGGGTCTCCTGGCGAGACATTTTCTGAACTCGATGCATGCAGATACAAGCACCATCTCCGGTATAATCGCTTTCGAAAAAAATCGCATCTTGGAGCTCATCATGAAATCATCGTCCCCCACTAAAAATGGCGACGGGGCAAAGTTGGGGAGAATGACAAAGAAACACAAATAGCCTGGGATGGGGGTATAAAGGAGAACACAATGCGCATCTTATTCTTATAGTATACTGATGTGTGATGGTGAATAGGTTTATGGTGATAGTGATGCAAGATAGTTGACACGAAGTGGTGGGTGAGAGGTAAATCGATTCAGGGTTGAAAACATTAATGGAATTTTTTAAGCGTAAAAAAACAGCTTATCTCCATTGACAATTTTCCATTCTCTTCCTTTAAGGGCGATCTTGATTTGACACCATGTTTCCGTTTACTTTTTGGTAATGGATACATAGATTTAATATCGTGTTTAATGGCTGCCCCTTCCCTCCTCGCCTTTAAGCTTTCAACATACAACGTTTATCCGCTTTTGCTCCTTATTCAACTTATCATACTTCTACAAAATTATGTTGAATTTTTTCTTTTACTAGGGGTTATCGTACTCAGTAACCTTTTCTTTATCTCTTTTATTTACTTTTTTATCCATGTTGCGTTGGGATCCCTTTTACTTTCTTGATTTTCTGTGTTATAAAATTTCTTTTCCATAACTTGATCCCTTTGTTGAACTTGTGTGTCATTTCTTCCCTCAGTTGAACTTAAAATTTTTTTTAAAGTCAGCCTGAACTTTTGTTCTGTTTCGGTTTGCGTTCGGATGTCAAAACGGTTATTGTCCTTGTTCTCCCATTTTCTTTCCTCAATTTTATCAAGTTTCTCTATAACTAAATTGTGATCATTACCAACATTTCTCTGTCTTCTCACCCTCACATTTTTTCGACCCTCTCCCCCAGGGGGTAAATGTAAATCATTTCTGAACGGCAAAAGGGGAAATTTTAATTTTTTTTTAAAAATTTCTTTGTTTTTTAAAAAGTTTCTATTTCATTTTTATTCCAAAATTCGATTTCCCCACTTTTGTGTTTGTCTTTTCCGTTTTTCCCCCTTTCTCTTTCTCGGGTTTTCTGTTGCCCTTGCCCAGGAAAAAAGGCCCCTAAATCCCATACATCTGTTTGGGGATGATTGCTATTTTTTTTCATACTCGTAAAAGTATCTTTGTTTCCCATCTTCCCCCAACTTTTTGGAGAAAGCCCCCCTAGGGCCCAACATTTTTGCAAATTTTGAAATCTTATTATATAAAAACCGTTCGTTTTTTTGGCAAAAAGTAATGTGTTTTTTTTTAAATCTTTTTTAACTGGTCTTATTTTAACCTTTTTTTTTCCCCTCCCCAAGCTATTCTTCTCCTTTCCATTTCCTTTTTGTTTTCCAGGGCCCAAAAAGTGTTTTTAAATATACTTTTGATTTTTTTATTTTAATCAGTCTCTTTTCCCGACTATCATCCCCCCCCCCTATACATAGGGTTGATTTTAAATATTCTAGAAGTCTAAAAAAAAAAAATATAGACAATTCTTTATTTTTTAAAAGGGTTTTTCGGTTGGGTTGTTTCTTTGGGGCCTTCCCTTCATTGGGGCAAGGATTGGCAAAGGGGGCCTATTTGGACATTTTTTTTAAAACCCTTTACTTCTTCTCAATTTAATTGCTTTTGTTAACATATGTTGGGGGTTATCACCCCAATAAAAGCTCTTTATGGGTTTTTTTTTAAATTTTCTGGAAAATCTGTCCCACAAAATTAAAAATACCAACGACTTTATTTTCCCTGGTTTGGGACACGACAACAAACATTATCCCCGGTTCCCCCCAATAGGGGGGGGCCGAGGGAAAGGGGAAAGGGTGCCTTCCCCCGGCTCAAGAAAAACTTTGCGGGGTGATAATAAGGCAAAAGGGTTTCCCTTTTTAAAAAGAACCCAAAAAATTTTAATTGAACGAAGAAAAATTACGGGTTCCCGATTACCGATATGTGCTTGGGGAAACATATGGGAAACCCTCAAGGTTGGGGGGTAACTAATCGGGCCCTCCCCCTCCCGTGGTGCCCCGGTAAAAAAGAATTGGAAACTTTTTTGGCAGGGGAATATGGATCGAGAGAGCTTTTTTGGGGGGGTAGGGTCCCGGGGGTCCTTTGGATGGGGAAAAATCAAAAGCCAAGGCGGAAATTTCCAAGTGACTAAATTTAATCTCTTGAAGGGAAAAAATAAAAAAAAAAAAAAGGGAATAAAAATTTCATCAGAAAAAACGGGGAAACCACCCGGGGCAAAACTTGGGCCCAAGATGGTTGCATTGGGGGCCCTGTTTTAAACTCAACGATGGTGGGCCCGGTTGGGAAATTCCCCATCCGATCGGGGGCAAGAAAATGTGACCCGGTGAGAACGATAAAACCTTTGGGCTTTGGGGGACAAAAAAAATTTGCGGGTTTTTTGGGTCCACCGGTAGGTAGACGAAAAAAGCGGATAAAAGGGGGGGATCTTAAAAACAAGGGTGGTGGGAACCAAAATTTGAAAAAAAGCCGCGGGAAAATTGAATCAGTGCGCCCGGGGCAAAAACACACTGCCTTAGTTGTTGGGGACAATAAAAAAGGCGGAGAAAATAAAAAACTGGAGGAAAAAAATTTTAAACCCACAAAAAGGCCGGGGATGGCCCGGTGCTCAAAAAACCCGGAAAAAGTGTCGCCAAGGTCACTCCCTGAAAAAAACCCTGCTGTCTTTTAGGTTGGCTTGGGCAATAAAAGGTTGAGGGAGAGCAAAACCCCTGAAACGCTGGTTGAAATCGAAACACGTCGCCAAAAGGACAGAACAGAGCCCCAAAAATGGTATTAAAGATTGTAACGAAAAAAGCGTTCTTAAAAAAAGTTTTTATTTCACAATAGAATGATCAAAAAAAGCCGAAACAATTGACCGAGATAAAGAGAGAGAATTTTTTCCTTTTGTAAAAGGTATGTTTTTGGGGCACCTTTTCTTTTAACTTAAAACCCTCTTTAAAAATTTAAATAAAAGTCTTATTGAATTTCCACGGCCATAAATTCCCCCAGCCTCACCCGGAACCCAATTTTGTCTTTTTAAACTCAAATTTAGGGGCAGGTTTTCTAATCTTTTTTTTAGAAATTTTAAAATAATTAAAACAATTTTTAGATCTTAAACATTTGGGGGATGTTTACATTTTGGGGTTTTTTTGGGTGTTCATTTTTTATTTTTTTTGGTTTAAGGGGTTTTCCGGGGGGAAAATTTAATATCTCCAAAGCTTGCCCGAAAATTTTTGAAACCCAATATGATTTTAATTTTGCCCCAAAATTGATTTTTTTTACTCAATAACAAAAAAGGTTTTAAAATTGTCTTTTTTAAAAAGTAAAAAAAGCAATTTTCTGTCCAAAAATATTTTGGAAATTTTCCCTTTTTTGGGAGATTTTTGAATTCCCCCTTTTTCCCGGGGTTTTTTCTCTTTTTTCCCCTTTATCTTCCAAAAAAAATTTTAAAACAATGTTTTAAATTTGAAATTTCCCGTTTGTTTTTTCAAAACAGGGGTATTCCCAAAAAAATTTTATTCGTTTGCAACAATGTTACCGATAATTTTCTTATTTGACATTTGGGGGAAAATGTATAAATTTTTATCAGGGGAAAATCTAATCGTGGAAAAACTTAATTTATTAAATCCTGAACAGAAACTAAAATTTTTGGGGGCAAGAAAAATATTCTATAAATTTTTAAATGTTTAGGGAAAGGGGGCTGATCAATAAAATTTCCTTGAAAAAAGTAGCAGAAATTTTGGGGGATTGATTGAAAAAAATTTTGCAGAATGTTGATTCCAAAAAATGGACACTAAAAGCTGAAAATTGGGTTTAAAAGAATACACAATCCATTGATGTATAAAATCAACATTATGGGGGAACTTTTGGGCTCCCGCCGGAAAAGTACGCTAAGGGAAATTCCCCATCTCAAAAGCCCATTTTTACGTCGAAAAAAAAATATTTCCCTAAATTCGGAAATGCGTAATAAAAGGTTTCTTTAAGTTTTATGGGGAAAAAACCGGATGGTATCCCGGGAAAAGGGGGGGTTCTCCTTTGGAAATTTTAAACGTGTCTTAGGGGAAAGGACAACGTCTGATAATGGCAAAACAGCAGAAAAAATGGGCTTTTTAAAGATGTGAACTTATTTTCACTTTTTTTGGGAAACAGGGACTATCACCCCAGGGGAACAGTAACATATTTGGAATTGGTTGGGGCTTTTCCATCCTGTGTGATAATGGACAACGCCCCTTACCACAACCTTTCGAAGAAGACAAAATCAAACATCTTTTTTTCCCTTTCCAAAAAGAACTTTCCCAAATTTAAAGGGGGTTTTGGGAACCCTTTTTACCTATTGTTAAAACCCCCAAAAGCCCAAAGGATTTTCCCAAACAAAACAAGTTAAATTCCCGCGCAGGTCATGTGTGTTTAAAACCCTTCACATACCCTTCACCCCAAACCAATTGGCTCATTTTTTCCCAAAATTTTTCGGAGGGTGGCCCAAAAAAAAACCCTTTCCCAAACTAAAAAATATAAAAAGAACTAACATTCCCCCTGTCGAAGATAGACCCAAAATTTTGATGTTGAAAATTTTGGGGAAAAAAACCCAAACTCGGACAAAGAGGGAAATTTTAAATTGTCACAAAAAAAGTCATCAATATGTTGGGCTGTGGATTAAAAAAAGGTGAGAAAACCCACTTTATATGATTTATATAATATGATTTTCTCACCCTCAAATTCGAATTGTTATCGCCTTGCCGAAAATATTTTTTTTTTAAATTTCGGGAAAATTTTTTTCTTCAGCAAAAATTAACCCCACTGGTTTTAAAAAAAGGTTTAAAAAATTCGGGTTTAAGAAAATCCTACCTCAACATGTTTTTGAAAATCTTTGGGGACAAAAAACCAACCCCAAATAAAAAAATTAGTTTATCCATTAATAAGGGGGAATTTTGAGTTAAATTTAATTAAAAACGTTTTACTTTTTTAAAAATTTAATTTTATAAAAATTACTTTGATTAATTTAGGGTATTTTTAATTGAAAAACCCTTTTAAAAACCAGCTTGTTAAAAAGCAAAATTTGAATTTTAAACCCAGAAAAAATAAAAAAATTTTTGAAACCCCCAACAACATTTAAACCAAACTCATCATATCAGTAACCCACGAATAAGTCACCCTAATTTTAATAAACCACCCTTTTTCCCTTTAAAAACATTATTACAAAAATATATTTATCTACTAGGGAATTTTCTTTTTCCTTTTTTGTGAAGATGAAACCCGGGAACTTGCATTGATCTTTTCTTATTTTTAAAATTTTTGGGGAAAATGTTAAATTTTAAAGGCCCAGGGAAACCCCAAAAAGTTTTTTTTTTTTGGGCTCCGGGGCCCCTGGTACTGTCTAATGAAAATTTTTAAAGGGAAAGCGGATTAAAATTTGAACCCAATCCCCCTTCCGGTTTGTCTTAAAACTTCTCTTTAAAATTGGGTATATCAGCGAAAAAAGGATTTTATTAAGGCAAAAGCAGTGAGGTCTTGGGGTGGGCCAAAGTCCCCCCATCTTTTTAAATGTGTGGTCCCCGGGAAAGGTGGGTTCAATTTCTGGGGAAAACCCCTTTGGGTTTGTGAATAAGTGAAACGCATGGGGCACTTTAATTTTTAAAAACCCTGGGAAAACCCCCACTGAGGGGGGGGAAAAGGATATCCATTTAAATTTGAAAAATTTCTTCATTTGGGTTTGAGAAGGGTTTTGGGCGTTTGGGGCCAAATTTCCCGGTTCTGTGCTGAATTTAAAAAATTACGTTGGGAAGATATCCCCCCACATTCGGGGACCATACAAAAAACAAATAAACCCTTGGCTTTTCCATTTAAATTTGCTGCACAGAAAAAATTTTTACCCCTAAAGTTCCTTTTTTCACGGGAATTTTTAAAAATTATCAGTTTGTAGTTTTCCTAAAAGTTATTATTTTCGATTTGGTGAATCATTTTTAATTTCTATCATTCCCTTCAATGGGGAATCAAAGAAATTAATGTTTCCGGGTGATTTCCCCTTCTCTTTACTGTTGGTTATCCATGTTTTCCCCCCTTCCGGGTTTTTAAAAATTCCCAAAAAATTCGTTTTTAGCTGTTAAAAACCGGGAAAAGGGTTTTCCCAAACAATTTTTTTTTAACATTTATAATTTTTCCCCCAAGATTTATTTACAATTTGGGCATTAACCCCCTGTCCGGGCCCGTAGAGCCAAAAAAATTATACTCGTTAAACCCCACACGGGCTAGAGATACCTTCTCCCAAACCAAAATAGATGGAAAAAAGTCCTTTGATTTAACGTTTAAATTTTTGGGAAAATGTTTTTTTATTTTTTTCCAAACCCTTTTCCCAAATTTAAACATTTTTATCCAGGTTCCTCGGGTTTTTTTTTTGGGGGAAAAACGGGAAAAACCAAAAGTTTGCTCATTTCCTCTGTTAATCAGTTGTCCTAGATTTCAATTTTAACTAAAATCAAAAAAAATTTGATTTCCAAAAACCTCGGGGTTTTCGGCGTTTGTGCTTTGTGTTTCCCTCCAAGGTTTTTTGAACACTTTTCTGTTTTTTTTATTACCCCAATAAAAAAAAGGATTTTAAAAACCCAAACCCGGACTGCACTGTCTTATAGTTTAAAATAAATTTTCTTCGTCTTTGCTGTAATCTTTCTTAAACGTTTACCAACCCCTTTTATGTTTTTTTAATTTAAAAATAAAAAAATTTTTTTTAATTTCCCTTTCATTTTGCAATTTGTTTAATTATTTCAACCCTTTTTCCCCCCGGTATAATTTGGTGAAAATTTTGCCCAAAATTTCACCCATCTAAAATGGCTAAAATTTTGGGTCGGGTTCAGAAATTTTTGCTCTCTTTAAATTTAAAAAATTTTTGATTCCCCCAGAACCCGGGGCTTTTAAATGGCTTTAATAAAATTTCTAGGTGCAAAAATAGAAAACGAAAAATTGATTTCTAAATTATTAGCATACGGGGATTTAATATGTTGGAAAAAACCCCAAAATTTTACTACTTTTTAAAAATTTTCTTTATCTGGGTTCTGCCCAAAACCAACTTTGGAGGAATTAAAATTTTCTTTTCCCAAACTTGTTTGTGGATAATAAATGATTCCAAACCCAGAATTATTTTGTTTTGTGTAAATTAACAGTTAATTTTTTTAAATCTTTTTAAAAACCCTAGGAAAAAGAGATTTTCATGGGGGACCATCTCAATTTTTTTCCCCTTTTTTATTAACCCTAAAGGAACTTTTTTTTGGGGAAACCCCCTTCAGGTGAACACAAAAAGGTATTTTTTATTTAAATGGAATACTATAGCTGGTGCTTCCCAGGGTTTTCCCAAAAATTTTACATTTCTAAAAAACATATTCCTTGTCTTTATATCTCGGCTTTGCTTTTTAAATTTTTATCTTGTTTTTGCCATAACGCCCCTAAAAAATTTTGGAAATCATTTTTCAGACCCCAAAAACCCCCTTTTATTTTTTTTAAATTTTTCTTTGATCCCTTTGGGGTTGTTGGATTTTTTAAAAAAGGAACGACAGACCCTTTTGACTTTAAAAGGGGAAAGGTTGAAACTGGGGGGAAAAGCATCGGGTTTTTAAAAACTCACAACCCTGTCAATTGTGTTCAACCCCCATTTGAAATCTGTATTTTTATCAAAACTTTAAATTTTTAACCAAATTTTAACGAACATTTTTCGGGGGAAGGGCCAATCTTGACGCCAATTTTTTTGGTCTTTCCCCCAAATTTTCCTAAATTTTTGGAAACCCTTGGGCGTTTTAAACCCAAATCCCATTAATTTGATCTAAATTTTTTTTAAACACTTTCTAGGCATCGTTATTTTGTTTTACGGAAGATAGTTTTTAAAATTATAAAAATTTAATTATAAAAAACAAAAATTTAAAAATTAACCCAATAAGAAAGTAAAAAGGGGAATAATAACCCCCTTTAAAAAATTTCAAACACTCTGCCTCAGCTTCCCCAAAAAAAGGGGCAGTTTGGGCCCCAATTCAATAGTTAATTGGCCGAAAAGGTCAAAATATGCCCCTGGTTTTACATTTTTTAAAATTTTTCGAAAACCCCCTTTTTAACAAAAGGGGTTTGTGTCCCCAAAAATGACGTTTTAAATTAAATAATTTTTGGGCCCGGCCCTATTTTTTTTCCAAACAGAATAAAAAAACTAGGATTTCTCTTGGAATTTTTTTTTTGTCGTAAATTTTTTTAAATGGCGGGCTTTGATTTTTTAACCCTTGGCAATGGACCGTTAAATATATGGCACAAAAAAAATTTTCTAAAATGGGTTATGATTTTTTTGAAGGGAAAAAACATATTTTAAACGTAAATGTATATTCATCCGTTTTTCCAATTATTTAATCGAATGGGTTAAAAGATAAATTTTTTTTTGTGGGCAGGGAAAGTTAAGGGAAATATAGTTTTCCCAACTAATTGTTTCTTACATTCCAAAAAAGAAAAAAGGGTTTTTGGTTAAAGGGAAGTCTCTGGAAGAACTTCCTTATGGGGCAGTCCCCCTTTGAAATCATTTTGGCAATTCCTCCTCCCCCCCTTTAACAATAAATCTTTTTTCCCCTTTTTCCCAAAAACCCAATTTGTTTTTTAAAAGGGGATTTTTTTACCCCTTATGGCCCATAACCCGGGGGCGGGGCCCAAATTTTGCCCTTCTACCCTTCTTTTCGGCGGGGATTTCCCTACAAAACCAAAAGCCCCCCTTTAAACAAGTTTTTCGGATCAGAAATCGAATTAAAATCCCCAAAAAAGGTTTAAAAAAACCAAAAGGTTTAAAAAGGAAGATCATTTAAACATTTTTACCCCGACCTAAATTGAAAGACAATAAATGGAATAGGTCCATCTAAAGGGGTTTTTTATTTTTTGAAAAATCTTTTGTGCCTAAAAGGGGGTCTTGGAAAATAATCCCCCTTTTTAATCCCCAATGGAAAATGGCCCTTTTTTAAAGCTTTAAACCACATTTTCAAAAACCCAGGTGTATCAAATTAAGAATTGTAAGTTTTTTCAAAAATTTTTTATTGACCTTTATTAAATTCCTTTCCCTTTTAACCTTCCCAGGGAACTGGTTTTTAGAAAAAAAAAAAGGAAAAAAGGCATTCAAAATTTTCCCCCCCAGGTTTTTGGAATTTTTGGATTATCTGTATTTTTTTTGGCCAAAATAGGGAAATAAAAAAAGGGTTAAATTTTTCTGGAAAAACTAAAACAAAAATTTAAAATAAATATAAAAAGAGGTAACAAAATTTCATAGTTTAAAAAATAATTTATTAAAAATTCTTTGGCCCAAAGGTTCTTAACCCTTGGAAAAGAAACACCCGATGATTTGGGGATTAAAAAATTAAGGGGCAAGAAAAGGTTAAAATCGGAAAAAAAGGGGAAAAAATCGTGGGGAAAAACTTTTTTTTTAAAAAGTAATGTTTTTGGGGTTAAGATAACCTTTAAAATTTTTAAATCCCAATTTAGTTTCCTTTTTTTCCCATGTCCCCCTCGGTTCTGTAAGTTGGTTATTCTGAAGAAAAAGTTGGGGTGAAAAAATTCCCTTCCAAGAAAATCCCAAACAGGGGGGAAAAATTTGGATTAGATCCCCTTTTGGGGGGCTGGGAGAGGGGGAAAATGGAAAAACCACCCCGGGGAGGGGAGGCGGGGGGGTGCCATAAAAGGTTAAAATCGTAAAAGAAAAAAAAAAAAGAAAAAAATGGTTCTTTTCCAAAAAATAAAACGTGTAGTTTTGGACTCTTTTTCCAACCCCCTAAAAAGGAGAAAAATTGTTTTTTTGGACCCAACTATAAACGTATGGGCCTTATGGACCCCTTAAAATTTAAATCAGCCCCCAACCCACCCCCCTGCCCTAAAATTCCCATTTTGGTTTATAAAACAATTCATTTTAAAATCAACAAAAAATGCAAAATTAAAACTTTATTTTGGGGAAACAAATTAAGTTTAAAAAAAAGGAATATCTTTATGAATATTTTCCAAAAAATTCCATAGACTAAAAGGGGGGGGTTAAAATTGCCCTTTTTTTTCCCACCCAACATCTATATTTTCCTCCCCCTTTTTCTGATCTTTTTCAGAACACCCACTCAGTTGTCGGGCCCTAATTATCGGGTTTTGCTATGGTTCAGGGGGGAGAAAAAGGAAACGATGGGTCTAAAAGGATTGTTGAGTTTGTCTTTTTGGGAAGCATAAAAATGCGGGTTTAAAATTTATCAAAAAAACGTTTGGGTTTTTGGGGGGGGAAAAGTTTAAAATTATTACATTTTTTGCTTTTAAAAAACGTGTCCCTAAAAAAATTTTTTTTTTTTAAAGGGAAACAAATTTTAAGACAAGATGTCCTTAAAAAAATTTTTTAAACTCTTTAATTAACAGCGAAAACAAACACCCCAAAATGTCGCGGGGGAAAGATCTTTACAAAACCCCCCTTTGTATTTAATTAAAATCACTTAAAGTTAAAGTTCACATATAAAAAACTGGTTAGATCCATAAAAGTTAGAAAGGTGGCTTTTGGAAAATAATAGCGGTCTTCGGGGTGGCGTTTCATTTCTAAAGTTAATGACTTTACAAACACTAATATTAAAAATTGACATCAGTAGAACTAGTCTTGAAAAACTGGGTACCTAAGTAGTTGGTTATGCCTTCCTGAAGGTCTTTTTACAATATATTCCCTTGTCGGCGGGTTTAAAAACCCAAATGTCATCACTTTGGGAGGAGGTTTGCTGACCAAACTCAGAGGGTAAACCGTTTCCCAATCCCTTTTTTTGGGAGTTTAAAATAAAATTAATTCCGTTGAAAAGTATTCTTGATTAAAGTAAACCAAATAAGGCATTTTCTTTTGGTGCCAACAATTTTTAGGATTTGCACATTTAAAAACGCCATCCGTGACATTTTTAAAAACCCAACCTAGTTCAAAAGTACTTTTTAAATTTGGAAACCAGGAAGAAAAAATTCCATTTTAAAAATTTAAAAGTAGTAGTAATGGTATGGGAAAGGAACACATAAACTTTTTAAACGCTCTTTTGGGTTGTCTGAGGGGGAAAAGATCGGGAAGGACTAAAAATTTTGGGGGAGAAGATAATAGGGACAATCGGGAACAGGGGGTTAAAATACATTTTTAAAACAAACTTAAATTTTTCTTGGTAATCGTGCTAAAAAATTTCCCCTTACAGTTTTTCTTTAAGAACATGGAAAAAAAAAAGAAAAAGGAAGTAAAAAGCATTTTTAGTGGGAGAAGTGGGTAGACATTTAGTAGTTAAACTAAAGGCCCAGACCCAGTAAAGAAATTTGGGGTTTAAACATTAACTCACGCCCAGTTTTTAAATTAAATTCCCTTTTTAAATTAAGTAAAAAAAAATAAATCACTTTGAAAAAAACCCCTTTTTTTTTTTTGGTTCGGTTCCTTCTTTAAAAATTAAAATTTTTTCCCAACTGCTTTTTTCCTTTTCCTCTATATTTGCCTCTCTCGTCATGAATTTGACCTCTGCAGTTTTCATCTAATTATCCCCTTTTCCCATGTTTTTTTCTTTACCTTCTTTTTCCCTTGAAAAAATCTGGTCTTTTTTTTGGGTAATTCCCCAATCCTCTTTTTTGGTTTTTAAATTTTCCCTTCCCCGCCAATACCCAAAAATTTTTTCATTAATAGGTTTTTTCTTTTGGAAACAATTCTGACGGTAGTGTTTTTTGATTCTATTTTAAAAGTTTTTTTGACCTGCCCCTAAAAAATTATTTTAAATTAAAAACATGTCCCTTTACTTTTTGGTGTGTGTATAGAAAAAACATTTAGAAGGCATAATTTTAAAAGGATAACTTTGGCGGGTTTAAAGCAAAATTTTAAAAGTATAGACTATTTTTTGTTTACTGTTTTTTAAAGTTTTTGTTTTTAAGTTTTTTAAACAATTAAAAATAAAAAATTGACATTTCGGTCATATTTGGTTAAATGCCCTTAAAACTTTTAAAAGGAAATTAAAAAATTTTTTAATATAGAAAAAAACCCAGGCATTTCTTTTTTTTAGCAGTTTTTTAAGAGTGGTGGACTCAAATTCTTTTCCTTTCCCGGTTGTTACAAGGGGTTTGGGCCCAGGCATGTCTCTTTCTTTTAGCGGTTTTTTGGAAAAATTAAAACATTTTTTCTTATGCGGTTGTTACAAAAGGGGGGGAAAGGCCCATGTCCCTTTCTAAAAACGGTTGTTTCAAGTGGTTGACACAGACATTCTATTTCTTATAAAGTTTTTTTTTTTTTGGGGTTGGAAGACTTTCCCTTTCCAAAAACAGTTTTTTAAAGTGGTTAAGGCTTTCTTTTTCTTTTAAAGTTAAACCCAAAAGTGATTGCCCGGGTTTTCTCTTTTAATATCATTTTTGTTTTAAAAATTTTTTTCCCCCCCTTATTTTTTTCCCAATTCTTTTTTAAAATGTTTTTACAATTTGGTTAAAAGACATTCTATTTCTTATACATTTTTACAAGTGGTTGTGGGATGTCTCTTTCTTATACTTTTAAGATTTTTAAAACCCGGATTTTTTTTATTTAGACCCAATTTCTCTTTTTTAACTTTAAAGGAAAAAGGTTTTCCCAAAAGGGGTTTGGTTTTGGAAAAAGGCATGTCTCGATTTTATCAAAAAATTAGAATTTTTTCCTTTATCTTTCCACTAGGCCATTTGCTTCATTCTTAATTTGGATTTTGGTTTTTCCTGGGGTTTTGAAAAAAAATTGTTTTAAAAATTTAAACTAAATATCATTGTTTTTGGGCCCCCCTTAGGGAAATTTTAGCTTTTACCTTTTTATTATTAATTTTTGTTTTTGTTGATGTCCGTAAAAAATTTTTTTTAAATTACAAAGGCCAATGGCACTTACGGAGGAAAAATACCCCGGGCAAAAATTGTTCGGGGGGGTTTTCCCCCATTGAACACAACAACTGGATCTAACATAAAAAGACAGTTATCGGATTTTTGCGAAAAAAAATTAGAGTTATCGCAAAAAAACATATAAAATTTGTCCTCTAAAAAAATGTTATAGGTTTTTTCTCTCATGCTAAATTTGACCCCCTTTTCCTTAAGTCTTTAAATTATCTATTTTACATTAGAACCCCCACACCCGTTAAGTTAAAAGATGATAAAAAAAAGTCTTGGATCACAGTTTTAAAAACTCTTGGAAAGAAAGGGAACATGTTCAGAAAATAATCCCTTTGGATAAATTTAATAAAAGAAACTGCCATTGTGAAGATGAGAATTTTGACAACCCGGGGTTTAAATGGGATGACAAAACCACCCCCCCTACAAATTAAATAAAAATAATAAAAAATGAGACCCAAAGTGACATTTAAAAATCCTTTGGGGTAAGAAAAATTTGGGTTGACAACAAAAATGATCACCCCGGGAAAAAAATAATGGATTGTCTCCAGGGGATTCCCCAAAAATTTTCCCAAAAAAAAATCTTACTTTTTAAAGTTCCCTTAGTTTTGACTCGGCGGGGAACTCGGTTGTCAGTTAATAACAGGGAGGTGTATGTGATTGGAATTTTGTATATACAGATTGATATGTA
>JADZMA010001858.1:0-14475 GCA_020796225.1 Arion vulgaris
GATCCTTTTGACTTTAAGAGTTTTAAGCAAGAGGTGTCAGAAAAGTTACCACAGGGATAACTGGCTGGCAGCCAGCGTTCATAGCGACGTTGCTTGATCCTTCGATGTCGGCTCTTCCTATCATTGCGAAGCAGAATTCGCCAAGCGTTGGATTGTTCACCCACTAATAGGGAACGTAGCTGGAGTTTGACCGTCGTGAGACAGGTTAGTTTTACCTACTGATGACAGTCGTTGCTACGGTAATCCTGCTCAGTACGAGAAGGAACCGCAGGTTCAGACATTTGGTTCACGTGCTTCGGCTGATAAGCCAATGGTGCGAGGCTAGCCATCTGAGGATTATGGCTGAACGCCTCTAAGTCAGAATCCCGCCGGATATGCGACGATATTCTTGCCCACTGCGTCGGAGGCAACGATATGGTCGGGACCTGGGTTTACGCTCCAGCCGACCTGGTCGAGCCACAGAAAGAGGTCTCTGCCGTCCCGCCGATCAAAGCGGGCGGGGACCTGTCCGATATTCACCCCATGCGGCGTGGAGGTGTGAAATCATTTGTAGACGACTTAGTTCTCGGTCGGGGTGTCGTAGCGAGAGCAGCCACCTCACTGCGAACTGTGGACTCAGCCTTGGACCAGGAGATTTGTTCGCACACCAGACGAACAACATCTCCATTCCGGTCCGAGCTGCTGAGTCCAACCACCACATTACAAATTTGTCACAAAATAAAACAACGTCGTCGTCACCAAACACGGTGTGTCGTCGTCGTCGTCGTCTTAGTCCTCGGCGGAGACGTCGTCCTCGGCGGAGACGTCGTCCTCGGTGTTGTCGTCCTCGGCGGCGCTCGTCCTCGGCGCGGCGTCCTCATCTCCCGTCTCGTCCTTCGGCAACCGACCGCGCAGGTTCGACTCCTGCCCCGAGCAAACAAATAAACAGCATGGTCAACACGTTGGAATGGGTAAATGCGCTCAGTGACCCACGGTTTGTGTTGGTTGATAGGACGAGACTCTATTACTATTATTTAAAACATTTTTCGTTTTCTACAACAAAGTAAAAGTGTACAGAAAAAAAAAAGAGAAATAATTTCACAAGTCCCTAACATTTTATATATATATATTTTTTCTATCTCCTAAATCGTAGTATATTTTAACACTACATCTTACGCCAGCCTCTCAATCGACCACCTACGCTCGAAAGTGTACCCAGAAGAACAAGCCCGTCAGCATAAAAGTATACACACAGATCATCATTTTTTTTCTGTAAAGTATACACACAGATCAGATTTTTTTTTTTTTTTTTTTTTTAAAATTATTTAACATGTCTTAACAGGTCTTTTTATAAATAATTGTGAATTCAGTACCTGTACAATTTGCTGACTTTAAGTTTTAACCACAATATCAAATTTCTAGTTGGCAAATCTAGAATAACAGTTAGTATTATTGTCCCGCACTTACTCTTAATAACTTACTATCAGTAATGTCTGATCAAACCGGCCCTTCCCAATTATATTTTTCTTTCAATGTATGTACCATGTGTGTGCTCATGTCCAAAATGTGTAACGATCGCATTATTTTACTGTACATACGATTTCTGCCCCCCTGCGGTCGGTGTGTATGTAAGGCGGTAGGCTGTACGTGAAATTTGGAAGATAGAAAGGCAAACAAACCAATATAGGCTACAACTGTGAGCTACACTTATTCTTTTTCTTCTCTGAGTTGCTGATTGTGTTTGCGGGAGATGTGAACACAAATTTAGCGATCGACTGAACTTGAATTATTATTTTTTAATGTATAAATTATACCACATCGCATTAGAAATCATAAAAAGGAGCCGGTCGAAAACTTGTGGTTCAAGGAATCAAGGATTGCTTGTAGCAGCAGAAGAAGAAGTAGACATAATAAACATTATTATTTAGTAGAGTAGAGCGGTCAGCAGTGTATTGTGTCCTAATTGTGCCGTCAATCCGTGGGTTTTCATTGTTCTCGTCAATAGACATCGCGGAAGACGAAGAATAATAATTTACGTAGGTACATTCAATGCGTTGGTGTGTTGTTGTTTTCTTTTTTCCACGACGCGATGTCTGTAATTTACATTTCTAAACTAACAAGCGTGCTGACCACGTGGTTATAACCCACGTGGATAATGTGTGAAGCGCTTGTTAGTTTGAAAGTAAACACAGACACAGCGTCGCCGGTGTTGAAAAACTAAACCAACATTGCATTTGCCACGTAAATTCCTCTTCTTCTTCTTCTTCTCTTCTTCTTCTTCCTCTTCTTCTTTCTTCTTCTCAACTTTCTTTTTTGAAAGTTGTTGGTTGTAGTTTGCGTGAAATGTGAACACAGAATTTCTGAACTATCGTCTGAACTTGAACTATTAATTTTTATATTAGAAATCACAAAAAAGGTTTGGATTTCAGGTTGCCAGGCATTGCATTTACTTACGTAGTGGACGTTTTTTTAATTTTTTTTTAAAGCAGATTAAACGACAGTGTCATTAGCTTTGGTCACAAAAACCAACTGTTTAATTAAAAGATGCACAACGGAGGCTTGTTTTCATTTATCAAATATAATATAATCCGTATTCTATGAAAATGACGTTATTTTGTTTTAAAATGGAGGTTTACTCCGTTTCGTACCCGAGCAAAATATCCGAACCGTTAACCGGATAAAAAAATTTAATACTGCCGTGTGACTAGCATTAGTAAATAAAAGCACATTTCCAAATTTCATAACTCTAGCTCCTACCCAAGTCGAGCTACGGTGGGGACCAACGCCGTAAAACCGAAAAAAATGGCAAAGTCAGAAATATTCATTTTACATAGCGAAAAGAACGAACAACGCGCGAACGTTAATCCACTCCCGGAACATACTATATCTGGGTTGTGCGTCTGCAACACTGTGCTCCGTTTTGAAAATAACCGGACGGGCGAGCCAGTCAGCGAACACGTTCCACAGTGTCGATAACCAATTGCGTGCATAGTCTCTAACGGCTGCGCGTGCCTCCTCGCTTTTCACGCGAACGAGGCTCCCAGCGAATAAGGGACAAGGTAGCGTCTTCTTAAGACTCGCTGCTCCGCGTATCGATCTTATTTGGTGTCGTGTGTGTCCGTATATCGGAGTTTCTCGGTCGCGGTGTGATGCAGTCAGTCTAAATTTTAAACGCTCGACGGTGGTCTCGTTAAAAGGCCCGGCTCTCTCAACGAGCTTGTGGGTCCGCAGGTAGTAACATGGTGTCGTTTTTGCTTGGCGAGGCGCGAGTCTTGCCGGCAAAACTGTGGGAAGCGAGCGCTCGGTCGTTTCGCTTCATCGCATTTTCGCCGGGGACGTCGGATCCGCTCTGCACAGAGCCTGTCTCCTACCCCGAGCATTGTCGATCCGGTCTCGTCCATGACAGCTATCTGGTTGATCCTGCCAGTAGTCATATGCTTGTCTCAAAGATTAAGCCATGCATGTCTAAGTTCACACTGTCTCACGGTGAAACCGCGAATGGCTCATTAAATCAGTCGAGGTTCAATAGATGACACGATCCTGACTTGGATAACTGTCGGCATTCTAGAGCTAATACATGCTTACCAAGCTCCGACCTCGTGGAAAGAGCGCTTTATTAGTTCAAACCAATCGCCGTTACCCTTTGCAGGGTGCGGCGTCCCACTGGTGACTCTGGATAACTTTGTGCTGATCGCATGGCCTCATGTGCCGGCGACGCATCTTTCAAATGTCTGCCCTATCAAATGTCGATGGTACGTGACATGCCTACCATGTTTGTAACGGGTAACGGGAATCAGGTTCGATTCCGGAGAGGGAGCATGAAACGGCCACCACATCCAAGGAAGGCAGCAGGCGCCAACTTACCCACTCCCGGCACGGGAGGTAGTGACGAAATAACAATACGGACTCTTCGAGGCCCCGTAATTGGAATGAGTACACTTTAAACCCTTTAACGAGGATCTATTGGAGGGCAAGTCTGGTGCCAGCAGCCGCGGTAATTCCAGCTCCAATAGCGTATATTAAAGTTGTTGCAGTTAAAAGCTCATGGTTGGATCTCAGGCGCAGGCGGGCGGTCCGGCTCGCGCCGGTTCACTGCCCGTTGTCTCCGCTACCGTCTGGGCTCTTCCCGTGGGTGCTCTTCACTGAGCGTCCCGGTGGCCAGCGTTTACTGAAAAATTAGAGTGTTCAAAGCAGGCCTCAGCTGCCTGAATAATGGTGCATGGAATAATGGAATAGGACCTCGGTTCTATTTGTTGGTTTTCGGAACTGGAGGTAATGATTAACAGGGACAAACGGGGGCATTCGTATTGCGGCGTTAGAGGTGAAATTCTTGGATCGCCGCAAGACGAGCTGACGCAAAGCATTTGTCAAGAATGTTTTCATTAATCAAGAACGAAAGTCAGAGGCGCGAAGACGATCAGATACCGTCGTAGTTCTGACCATAAACGATGCCGACTAGCGATCCGCAGGAAGTTGTTTCGATGACTCTGGGCAGCTTCCGGAAACCAAAGTGTTTGGGTTTCCCAGGGAAGTATGGTTGCAAAGCTGAAACAAAGGAATTGACGGAAGGGCACCACCAGGAGTGGAGCCTGCGGCTAATTTGACTCAACACGGAAACTCACCGGTCCGGACACTGCAAGGATTGACAGATTGATAGCTCTTTCTTGATTCGGTGGGTGGTGGTGCATGGCCGTTCTTAGTTGGTGGAGCGATTTGTCTGGTTAATTCAGATAACGAACGAGACTCTAGCCTATTAAATAGTTCGCCGGTCCCTCGATGCGCCGGCGCAACTTAGAGGGACGTGGCGTTTAGCCACCGAGATTGACAATAACAGGTCTGTGATGCCTTAGATGTCGAGCGCACGCGCGCTACACTGAAGAATCAGCGTGGATGCTCCTGGCCCGAAAGGGTTGAAACCCATTGAATCTCCTTCGTGCTAGGATTGGGGCTTGTAATTCTTCCCCATGAACGAGGAATTCCCAGTAAGCGCGAGTCATAAGCTCGCGTTGATTACGTCCCTCCCTTTGTCCCCACCCGCCCGTCGCTACTATCGATTGAGGGGGTTCAGTGAGGGCCTCGGGGGGTTTGGTCTGGTACGGTCCGGCCCCCTTGGGCCGGAAAACTCGAAATCCCATCGCTTGGAAAGTAAAAAATCGTAAAAAAGGTTTCCTGGGGAACCGCGGAAAAGGGTCATTATCGGTCTCCCCCGGGAACAAGCCAAAAAACCACCCAAGTTTTTGCCCAAAATGGGGGCAAACCGATGAAACGAAGGAAAGAAACTTTGTCGGACCCGGGGGCCGCCGGGAAACGCCCCCGCCGATTGGCCTTTCTGTTTTTTGGGGGCCCTTTTACGGGCCCAGATACGATCCCCCGGTGGGGTCCCAGCCAAGTTTTGTGCTCGCCGGGTCGTAAGGGTTTAAAAACGCTGCGGTGTTGCTCGGCCCGGCTGGCCAAGTCCTCAAACATAGGGTGCCGCCCCGGTTTTTTGGTTTTGTCTGACTTGCCCCGCCGCCGAAGGGGGGAAAAGGGCGTTGAGGTACCTGGGGGCCATTTTTTCTTGAAATAGGGGATAGCTCCTCCCCTTTGGGGGCCGCGGGGGCTTAAAGAAGGGGGGGTTCAGCATGAGCCTTTTCCCCCCCTCAAAACCTTTCTGTCCGTCGTCCAATTTTCCAAAAACCCCCCAAAAAATTTTTTCTGAAATTTTTGTTCTTTCTTCCTGCCCCAAAAAAATCAGCAGGGATGGGGAAAAAAAAAAAAAAAATCAAACAAATAAACTTTGTGCCGGGGGATCACTCGGGTCGTTGATAAAGGCAGCCAGTTTCGTGAATTAATGTGTTGGGCCCGAACAATTGAACATCGACATTTTGAAGCAAGGGGTTTGGGGGCCCTTCCCAACCCCGGTTTGGGGGCGGCTAGTCTAAAACAATCCCCCTTCCTTGCCTGGGTTGTGCGGGGCTCGATCCCGGGGGCGGGTCAATGGTGGCCGTACATCATTGCCGCTTTTTTTGTCGGGGCCAGTGGAAGGAAAGGGTTTCCGGGGGCGCTCCCGATCCCCGTGGCCTTAAGTGCACAATGCGCCGTCTGCCCTGTGGTCGTCCCCGAGGGCCGCTGGTGGGCGGACCCTTTCCCCTTTCCAAATAGTCGTCGCCCCTCCGCGTCCGGCAGGACTCGGATTGATTAAACATCGAGTTTGCGGCAGCGGGGTTGGCGGGGTTAAAAAAGGGTAGGCACGAATGGTAAAGGTGGTGGATGCGAGGGTTGGAAGTTTAAAAACACAAATACTCCGACCTCGATCGGAGGTTCCCCCAAATTTTGCATTCCAAGCGGGGAAAGAAAACAAGTTTCCCCCAGAACGGCGAGTGGGGGGAAGAGCCCAGCACCAACCCAGGCCGCTGACGGGAACTGTGGTGGGGGGACCCCACCAGCTGCAACAGGGGGGAAAGTCCCCCTGATCGGGAACCCGGGGGTGGTTTAGGTGTTCGGGCCCCCCAGGTTCAAGTGGGTTGTTTGGGAATACCCCAAAAGCGGGTGGTAACCCATCTAAGGTAAAATTCCCCAAAGTCCGATGCGGACAAGTCCCCGGAGGGGAAAAAAAAGAATTTTGAAGAGAGAGTTGGAGGAAACCGCCCGAGGCCCGGGGATCCAAAGTGGTCGGGGGAATTCAGCGGGCGCGGGGGGGGGCAGGTGCTTGGGACCCCGGGACCGCCCGCGGGGGAGGGATCCCCCGGGATTTTCCGGGGCAAAAAGCCAAACCGGTTTGGTGGTCGGGGGGAATCCCCGGGGGGAGGTGGGGCGCCGCGCCCCACCACCCTTTCCCCGGCAACCCCCCCAACGGGAACCGCCGCGAGTTTGAGGCCACCTTCCCCGGGGTGAGTTCGATGGGAGAAGGGGCCCGGCTTCCGACCCCCCCGACAGGGGGGCCGGGGTTTGAAAAGTCAGCGGGGGTTAGTGGCGTCTTTTTATTCCCCCGACCGTTTTAAAACAGGACCAGGGCAAAATTTAAAGTGGCGGGCCTCGAAACAGGGTGGAAAGGGGGGTTTTTCATAGGGGCCCGGTGGGTCCCCCCCTACGGAGAAACTGTGTGTGGGGGGGGGGCCCCCCCGGCCCCCGTCTGCGCGGGCGTGGGGGGAAGAGCGTACGGGGGACCCGAAAGAGGGTAAACTATGCCTGAGGAACGAAGCCAGGGGAAACTCTGGTGGAGGTTCTGCGATTCTGAGGGGAAAATCGATCGTAAAACTTGGGTATAGGGGCAAAAAAGACAATGAACCATTGGCGGGTTCCTCCGAAGTTTCCCCCGGGATGCGCCTGATCGCTTTTTTTTCCCGGGAAAAGGAAGATTAGAGGTTTTGGGGACGAAACGCCTAAACCCCTATTCTCAAACTTTTAAATGGAAAGAAGCCCGCCGCTGAATGGAGGGGGGGTTGGGTCGAAGGGGGCCGGGGGCCGCCGGAAACAGAACTGGGCGTGGGGATAACCAAACCCCCGGGTTATGCCAAACGCTGACGTTTGGAAAATTTTGGGGTTTGGTGATAACAGCAGGAGGGGCCTGGAATGGAAACCCCCGCTGGGTTGAACAACTCCCCCGCCGAATCAACCAGCCCAAAAATGGATGGCGGGCGTCGGACCCACCGGGCCGCCCCGGGGAAACATAAATCGAAAAACGAGGCCGAGACAGTAGGAGGGCGCGGGTGGGGTCCCTGGGAGCGACCCTGGGGTGGAGCCCCTGCAGATCTGGTGGTGAGCAAATATTCAAACAAAATTTTTGAAGCGAAGGGGAAAGGGTTCCATGTAAACAGCAGTTGAACATGGGTCAGTGCCCTAAGAGAAGGAAAACCCGCTGACCCCGGGGCACCTGTCTTTTTTGAAATGATAAAATTGATGCCCGCAGCCATCAAAAGGGGAATCGGGGTTATTTCGAACCTGACACGGGATTGGTCCTCTATGCGGCAACGCAAAAAAGTGGGGGGCGTGGGGGAAACCCCGGGGAAAATTCCTTTTTTTTTAAAGGCATCCCTGGAATCGGCTTGCCCGGAGAAGGACCGCGGTCCAAACAGGCCTTGCGGTGTCCCTTCCGTCGGCCGAAACCCCCCGGGCGGGGTAATTTTTGCCGGGGACCCATATCCCCAGGTTCCAGGACAGCTCAGTCGATGAACAATGAGGTGGGGAAATCGGGAAAGGGGTCCAACCGGGAAAGGATTGGCTCTGAGGTGGCACCCGGGCACAAGGGGGCTTTGGGGGGGCCGGGCCCGCCGCAGCCCCCACTCGAACGGCTGAAACCTTCCGTGGGCCGCCCCAGCATGCGGCGGCGCCTCGGCGTCGTCCCCCGTCGGGTGGCATTCAACAGCCAATCGAACTGGAGGACCAGGGGAAACCACTTAATTAAAAAAAAAGCATTGGGCGGCCGTCAGGTTGACGCAATGTGATTTCGCCCGGGTCTGAAGGGAAAAAATTCAACCAACGGGTAAACGGGGGGGTAACTATGATTCTTAATAGCAAAGCCTTTGCATCAAAGTGACCCCATGAATGATTAACGAGATTCCCCCCCGTCCTATCACTATCAAAGGGAAACCACAGCCAAGGGGAAAGGGCTTGGAGAATCAGCGGGGAAAGAAGACCCGGTTTACTTAGTCCCACTTTGTGAAGCACAGGAAGGGTGTAGCATAGGTGGAGCGCAAGCAATTGAAATACCCCCACTTTATCGTTCTTTACTTATTCAGCAAGGGGAGAGCGGGGCGCAAGCCTCGCTTCTGGAAGCGGCAACCGGCGCCGTCGTCGGCCGCGATCCGCTCTGAAGACAGGCCCGGCGGGAGTTTGACTGGGGCGGACATCTGCCGTAACGCAGGTGTCCTAGGCGAGCTCAGCGGGACGGAAACTCGCGTAGAGCAAAGGGCAAGCTCGTTGATTTTGATTTTCAGTACGAATACAGACCGTGAAAGGTCCATCGATCCTTTTTACTTTGAGCCAAGAGAGGCAGAAAAGTTACCAGGGGTAACTGGCTTGGGAGCCGTTCATAGCGACGTTGCTTTTTTATCCTTCGATGTCGGCTCTTCCCATCATTGGACAGAATTCAAGCGTTGGATTGTTCACCCACCTAATAGGGAACTGAGCTGGGTTTGACCGTCGAGACAGGTTTTTTACCTTTATTGACAAGTCGTTGCTACGGTAATCCTGTCAGTACGAGAGGAACCGCAGGTCAGACATTTGGTTCACGTGCTTGGCTGATAGCCAATGGTGCGAGGGTACCATCTGAGGGGTTATGGCTGAACGCCCCTAAGTCAGAATCCCCCCCGGATATGCGACGATATTCTTAGCACCACTGCGTCGAGAGCAACGATAGGTCGGGACCCGAGTTTACGCTCCCGCCCGACCTGGTCGAGCCCAGAAAGAGGTTCGCCGTCCCGCCGATCAAAGCGGCGGGGACCTGTCCGATATTCACCCCATGCGGCGGGGGTGGAAATCATTTTTAGACGACAGGGTTTTCGGTCGGGTGTCTGCGAGGGCAGCCACCTCACTGCGAACTGTTGAGATCAGCTCTGACCAGGAGATTTTTTCGCACACCAGACGAACAACATTCCGATTTCCGGTCCGAGCTGCTGGAGTCCAACCACCCACATTTAAAAAATTTTGTCACCAAAAAAAACAAACGTCGTCGTCACCAACACGTGGTGCGTCGTCGTCGTCGTCTTAGTCCTCGGCGGAGACGTCGTCCTCGGCGGAGACGTCGCCCCGGGTGTTGTCGTCCTCGGCGGCGGCGTCGTCCTCGGCGGCACCGGGTCGTCCCCATCCCCCCGTCTCGTCCTTCGGCAACCACCGCGCAGGTTCGACCCCCCCCGAGCAAACAAATAAACAGCATGGTCAAAAGGGAATGGGAAAATGCGCCGGCCCCCGGCTTTTTTGAAGGACAAACCCCCTTTACCATTTAAAACATTTCCCCTTTTCACAATAAAAAATGTACAGAAAAAAAAAAAAAATTTCAAACCCTAAAATTTATATATATTTTTTTTTTCTATCTCCCTATGTAGTATATTTAACACTACATTTTAGGGCCCAGCTTTCAACGCCCACCTCCCTGAAAGTGTACCCAGAAGAACAATACAAAAAAGATACACACAGATCATCTTTTTTTTTTCTGCATAAAAGTAACAAAAGATCAGTTTTTTTTTTTTTTTTTTAAAAATTTTAACATGTCTTAACAGGTCTTATTATAAAAATTGTGAATTTGGTATTACAATTTGCTGACTTTAAGTTTTAACCACAATATAAAATTTTCTAGTTGGCGAAATCTGAATAACAGAGTATTATTTCCCCGCACTCTTTAATAATATATCAGCAATGGTGATAAAACCGGCCCCCCCCCCAAATTTAAATTTTTTCTTTCAATGTATGACCATGTGGGCTCATGCCCAAAAATGTAACGATCGCATTATTTTACTGTACATGATTTCTGCCCCTGCGGTGGTGGTATTAAGGGGGGAGGGTAGTGAAATTTGAAGATAGAAAAACAAACCAAAAAGGTAAAACCCCAGGCTCAATTTATTTTTTTTTTTTCTGAGTTGCTGATTGTGTTTGGGAGATGTAAAAACAAATTACGATGGGCTGAACTTGAATTTTATTTTTAATGTATAAATTTAACATCGCATTAGAAACTAAAAAGGGGCCGGTGGGAAAATTTTGGTTCAAGGAATAAAAGGGATTGTTTGTAGCGCAGAAGAAGAAAGGAAAAAAAAACTTATTATTAGTAAGAGAGCGGTCAGCAGTGTATTTTTCGCAACAATTGTCTCGCAACCCGGGGGTTTTCATTTTCTCGTCAATAGACCGGGAAGAGAAAAATTTAAAATTTAGTATACATTCAATGCGTTGGTTTTGTTGTTTTTTTTTCCAAAAACCCCGGGCGACGCGATGTCGGTTTACTTTTCAACAACAAGCGGGCCCCGGGTTATAACCACGGTGATTAAGGTGAGCCGCTTGTTAGTTTAAAAATTAAAACCGACAAGGGCCCCGGGTGTTGAAAAAAAAAAAGATTGCTTTACTTACGTTTCCTCTTCTTTTTTTTCCCTCTTCTTTTTTTTTCCCTCTTCTTCTTCTTTTTCCCAACTTTTTTTTTTGAAAAGTTTTGTGTTTTGAAATGTGAACACAAATTTCGAACTATCGTCGAACTTGAACTTTAATTTTTAATTAAAATCAAAAAGGTTTTGGGATTTCGGTTCCCAAAATTGCATTTCCAGTAGTGGACTTTTTTTTAATTTTTTAAACGATTAAACAGGTGTCTTAGTTTTGGCCCAAAAAAATGTTTCTTTAAAAAGTAAAACAGGCTTTTTTTCATTTATAAAATATAATATAATCCGTATTCTATGAAAATGACGGTATTTTTTTTTAAAAAAATGGGTTTTATTTTCAATTTCAAAATATCCGAACCGTTCCCGGAAAAAAAATTTAATACTCCCGTGACGCTTAGTAAAAAAAAGCACATTTCCAAATTTCATAACTCTAGCTCCCCCCAAGTGAGCTACGTGGGGACCAACCCCCGAAAACCAAAAAATGGCAAAGTCCAGAAATTTTCTTTTTAATGGAAAAGAACGAACAACGCGCGAACTTAATCCACCCCGGAACATACTTTTTGGGTTTTGGTCTGCCCGGGCCCCCCGTTTTGAAAAAACCGACGGGGGAGCCGTCAGGAACGCGGTTCCCGTTCGATAACCCTGCGTGATAGTTCCCCAAAGGCTGCGCGCCTCCTCGCTTTTTCCCCGGGGGCTCCCAGCGAATAAGGAAAGGTAGGTTCAATAAGACTCGTTTGCCGGCGGGGTCTTATTGGTGGTGTGTGTGTGTCCGAATCGGGGTTTTTGGTCGCGGTGTGATGCAGTCAGTCTAAAAATTTTAAACGCTCGACGGTGGTCCGTTGGGGCCCCGGTCCCAGACTTTGGGTCCGCAGGTGAACATTGGGGCGTTTTTTTTTGGCGGGGAGTCTTGCCGGGAAAACTGTGGGAAGCGAGCGCTTGTTTCGCTTAATTTCGCATTTTTCCCGGGGACGCGGGTCCGCCTCCGGGGCGCGTTCCCTACCCGAGCATTTCGGTCCGGTTCGTCCAACAGCTATCTGGGATCCTGCCAGTGTCATTGTTGTTCCCCAAAAATTAAGCCAGCATGTTTAAATTCACACTGTCTCACGGTGAAACCCCAATGGCTCATTTAAACGTCGAGGTTTAAAAATGACACGATCCATTGGAAACGGAATTTTAGAGCAATACGCTTACCAAACCCGACCTCGGGGAAAAAGCGCTTTTAGTTAAAAAAAATCGCCGTTACCCGGGGGGCGGCGTCCCCTGGTGACTTGGGTAACTTTGTCTGATCGCATGGCCCTGGCCGGCGACCCTCTTTCAAATGTCTGCCCTATCAAATTTGATGGACGGGCATGCCCCATGTTTTTAAAGGGTAACGGGGAATCAGGTCGATTCCGGGAGGGGGAAAGGAAAAGGCACCACATCCAAGGAAGGCACAGGCGCGCAACACCCCCCCGGCCGGGGTAGTGAGAAAAACAATACGGGACTCTTTTGAGGCCCCGAATTTGGGAAAAGTACACTTTTAAAACCCAACGAGGATCTTTTAGGGCAAGTCTGGTGCCAGCAGGGGAAAATTCCCGCTCCAAAAGCGTATTTAAAAGGGCAAAAAAGCCTGTTGGGTTCAGGCCAGGGGGCGGTCCGGCTCCGGGCCGGGTTCACGCCCGTTGTCTCCCGCCCCCGCTGGGCCTTCCCCCGGGGGCCTTTTCCGAGCGTCCCGGGGGGCCCGGGGGTTTACTTTTAAAAAAAATTTGAGTGTTCAAAGCGGCCTCAGCTGCCTGAATAAGGTGATGGGAAAAATGGAATAGGGCCTCGGTTCATTTTGTTGGTTTTTAACTGGATAATTTTAGGGGCAAACGGGGGGTTTTATTGCGGCGTTAAGGTGAAATTTTGGGTCGCCGCAAGAAATCAAACATTTGTCAAGAATGTTTTCATTAATCAGAACAAAGTCGAGGCGCGAAGACGATCCCCGATACCGTCGTAGTTCGACCATAAACGTGCCGACAGCGATCCCAGAGTTCTTGATGACTTGGGGAGCTTCCGGGAAACCAAAGTTTTGGGTTGGGGGGAAATATGGTTAAAGCTGAAACTTAAAGGAATTGACGGAAGGGCACCACCAGGAGTGGAGCCTGCGGCTTAATTTGACTCAACACGGGAAAACTCACCCGGTCCGGACACTGTAAGGATTGACAGATTGATAGCTCTTTCTTGATTCGGTGGGTGGTGGTGCATGGCCGTTCTTAGTTGGTGGAGCGATTTGTCTGGTTAATTCCGATAACGAACGAGACTCTAGCCTATTAAATAGTTCGCCGGTCCCTCGATGCGCCGGCGCAACTTAGAGGACGAGTGGCGTTTAGCCACACGAGATTGAGCAATAACAGGTCTGTGATGCCCTTAGATGTCCGGGGCCGCACGCGCGCTACACTGAAGGAATCAGCGTGGATGCCTCCCTGGCCCGAAAGGGTTGGGAAACCAGTTGAATCTCCTTCGTGCTAGGGATTGGGGCTTGTAATTCTTCCCCATGAACGAGAATTCAGTAAGCGCGAGTCATAAGTCGCGTTGATTACGTCCCGCCCTTTGTACACACCGCCCGTCGTACTATCGATTGAGCGGGTTTAGTGAGGGCCTCGGGTTGGTCTCGGTCTGGTACGAAAGGGCCGGCACCGCTGGCCGAGAAAAGCTCGAACTCGATCGCTTGGGGAAGTAAAAATCGAACAAGGTTTCCGTAGGTGAACCTGCGGAAGGATCCTATCGGTCTCGCCGGCACAGCCAAAAGCTACACGCAAGTGCAGCCAGAAGCAAAATGTAGGCAGAAACTGATGAAACTGAAGGAAAGAAACTTTGTCGGACGGGGGACCGCATGAAGCGCCGCCCCTGCCGATTGACCGCTACTGTTTTTCGGGTACCTGACAGTCCTAGATACGATCCACGGTGACGGGTCGAGCCACGTTTGTGCTCGCCGGGTCGTAGGGGTTTAAAGAGCGCTGCGGGATTGCTCCCGGGCCCGGCTGGCCAAGTCCTCAGAGCATGAGCGGTGCCGCCCCGGTTTGTTGGTTTTGTCTGACTTTGCCGCCGCCGAAGGGAGAAGGTCGTTGAGGTCCGGGCGCTATTTTTGCTCTTGAAATAGCGCGATAGCTCCTCCTTGGAGGCCGCGAGGCTTAAAGAGGGGGGGTTCGCGATGAGCCTTCCCGCCTCACCTTCTGTCCGTCGTCCAATTTTCCATATTACTTGCAAAATTTGATCCGTGAGAATTTTTGTTCTCTCTTCCTGCCCCAAAAAGTCAGCAGGGGATGGGGAAAAACAAAAATAAAAAACAAGCAAATGATAACTTTGTGCGGTGGATCACTCGGCTCGTGCGTCGATGAAGAGCGCAGCCAGCTGCGTGAATTAATGTGAATTGCAGAACACATTGAACATCGACATCTTGAACGCATATGGGCCCCGG